>PVJA010020978.1:14533-36305 GCA_004027025.1 Myocastor coypus | reverse complement strand
AGAAGAAGAAGAAGAAGAAGAAGAAGAAGAAGAAGAAGAAGAAGAAGAAGAAGAAGAAGAAGAAGAAGAAGAAGAAGAAGAAGAAGAAGAGAAGAAAGATGGGCTACAAGGACAGCCAAACCCTTCAAGGTTAGTGAAGAGTCAGGACATAAGAGAACCTGTACTGTAACATCCTGTAATTCAGTGGCGTCCCAAATTTTCTGATCAAGGAGATTATCAGACTACAGAGGAAAGTGATTGATGATGTATAGCATGTCTAAGGAGAGTCACCTACAGAGAAAACATTCTCTCAGGCTTTCACAGAGAGAAAATTGGTTAAGCAATGACTATGACTCATCCAGACGGCTGACACTGGCAAAAGATCTACAAACCACTATACATAGTTTCAGGGTAAATCATGAGGGGAGCTGAATTTCCTTGTCATATACAAAAGTTACATTTTTTTGTTATATAGATCTTACTTTATCTTGGCCTTAACTATCCAGCAGAAAAGTCTAACCATGAGGTATAAAATGTAAAGCTATATGAATATGGTGAGCTGTAAAAGGCTCAAATCAACAACTTCTGACATGATCAGTTCTGCTGATAACCCACTACTATTATGGACTGTTGGACTATATTGGGTTATTTTGATAAATTCTTGCACATACAATATTTGAATGGCAATGGAACAGTCATCTCTGACAAAACAAAACAAACAAGGGGATATAAATGCAGGACCATTTTGTATTAAAAAAATAGAATAAATATACAGCTACTTTCCCTTAGTTCAGTGAGAAGAAAGATTTGTACTAATAGTGTTTAGACAAGATACCATGTCTGCATCTTGTACTCTGGACAACTGCTGTGAAGACAACAATGTGCAGTGTATTAATTATTGTAACTGTCCTACTAACCTGTTTTGAAACTGTCTCATTGCTATTCATTCCTCATTAAAATTAATTTTAAAAAACAGGCTAAGGAATGTGCATATGTAATTTGGTGTAAGCAAGCTGCTATTTACATCCCCTTCCAGCATTCACCAAAACGTAAGTTTTTATATCACTAGTTGGAATCCTCCCAGGTAAAGGAACAAAGACTGGACAGGGTGCCTCTTTTGTGTTCTGTCTTTTGCTCCCTGAGCTCTAAGTGAACAGGTTTTCTGTGTCACATGGCCCACCACAATGTGCTGCCACAGCTGCAAAGCAATGGATCTCTCAAGCCATGGGATCGCTCGTGATCCTTTAGGCACCTTAACTTTAGTCCAGTGAGAAGCAACACAGAGGGAACCCTGCTCTAAATCCAGCCCATGCACCACCCCAGGAGCAACTGAGAACTCAAATCTCACCATCGCTTCCCTTACTTTTAATCTCTTAATGCTCTCAGGATAATGCCTGAGATCTACCATCTGGCCTATGAGGATGTCCATTCCCCAGCATCTGCTGCCCTCAGTCTCCTATTACATCATTACCCATAGGGTACATGGGATTTTCCATACCATCCAATCTCTCTGCCATTCCCAGCCCACACCTAGTGGGGCAAATCCCTTTATCATGTGTTCCTCGTCTTTTACTCTGGATACTGGTTGGCCATTCATTTTGTGAACAGAGCTTCCACCAGTCCAGGCCCTGGTGTAGCACAGCATTGTGAACAGGTTCCAGGAAGTCAACCCCAAGGAAATGTCAGGCTGCTATAGATTAAGTAAGAACCATCATCATCCTCAAAGACTTGTGTCCTGAGAGCTTGATCCCCACTGTGGCAATGTTCTGAGGTGGAGCCTACAGAGGTGACTGGATCAGGAGCACGCCAACCACATCAACAGGCTGTAGGAGGTGAGACCAGCTGGAGGTATAGGGTCCCAGGGGCATGCCTTGGATGACTGCCTGGTCTTTGATCCCTTCCTCTTGGGTTCTTTCCTTCTTCCCCACTTCCTGGATTAAAGATGGGGCTGTTCACCAGAAAGGCCATGTTGGAACCTTCAGTCCTACTCTCCAGCCTCCAGGGAGGTTAACTTCAGTGATCAGTGGCCAATGATTAACCAACTGTTTCTACACAGTGGACCCTCTGTGAGGCACCTAAGTCATGGTCTGAAAGCTTCTGGCTTGGTGGTTACATCAAGAAATTGGGAGGGTAGCGTGCCTGGAGAGGGGTGGAACTCCACACACCTCCCCATACCTTTCCTAGCAGCACTCAAGTCTACTTTTCTTTTCTTCTAAAAACAGAGTCTCGCTGTGTAATTTAGGCTGGCCTTAAATTTGCAATGCTACTGTCTCAGCCTCTCAAATGTTGAAATTACAGTGTATACCACCACATCCAGTTTTCATTGTATAGTTTGTAATGAACTGATAACTGCAAGTGGAGTGCCCTCCTTGGCATTGTGACCCTTTCTAGCAAGTGACTGAAGCTGAGGACAGGCTATGGGAAGTCTCCACTTATAGTCTGGTCAGCAACCTGGAGTTTGACTGGCCTCTAAGCAGGACCAGGACCCCTTGAGGTCTGCACTAACTGAGGACAATTAGTGTCAGACTTGGGTTTTAAAACTGTAGGCTAGCATTCAGAGAAATGAGGAATTGACTGGTATGGGGAAAGAACCCACACACTGGTGTCAAAAGTGTTGCTAAAAAGTTAAAAAAAAAAGTATGGCTTCCTTTCCAACTTGGTCCCGACAGAATGGCTCCCGCAAAGAAGGGTGGAGAGAAGAAAAGGGGCCACTCTCCATCAATGAGGTGGTGACCCGAGAATACACAATCAACATTCACAAGCGCATCCACGGAGTAGGCTTCAAAAAGCGCACCCCTCAGGCACTTAAGGAGATCCGGAAGTTTTCCGTGAAGGAGAAGGGGACACCGGATGTGCACATCGACACCAGGCTCAACAAAGCTGTCTGGGCCAAAGGAATCAGGAATGTTCCATACCATATCTGGTTACAGTTGTCCAGGAAACAGAATGAGGATGAAGACTCGCCAAACAAGCTGTATACCTTGGTAACCTACGTCCCTGTTACCATGTTCAAAAATCTCTAGACAGTGAATGTGGATGAGAACTAACCTGCAAGTAAAGTTATAGAACTGCCAAAAAAAAAAAAAAAAAAAAAAGTATGAACGTCAGGAGAATGAGTCCAGGTCTCATGCTCTTGATAACTATTCTTTAGGTTTTTGTTTTGTTTTGTTTTGTTTTTTAAATTTTTATTTCATTTATTTTTTTTTCTTGTTTTAGAACTTTTATTTGTTTATTCACTCATTTTTATGGCTGGCTCAGCCTGCCCCAGGGGCAGGACTGGCGCAGCATGTGTTGCCGGGGATTGAACCGCAGTCCCTGAAGCCGCCCACGTTTTCACAAGCAGGCGCTTTAGACCACTGAGCCATCCCACCGGGCCCTATTCTTTAGGTTTTTATCTCCATTTTCCCCACAGAAAATGGAGGCTCGGTAAAGTCAGTTCACTGATAACTGACACACAGGGAACACAGCTGGTCTCCTGGTACCCTGGTGCCCAGTCTGAGCAAGCACTAGGTAGCCTGCTGAATGAATGAAGGTGTAAGATGACAAGCCAGGCCTGTGAGACTTCAAAGCCCATCTTCTTACCACTGTACTCTAGTGCCTGGTCCCATGCCTGATATTTTGGCAGCACATATACTGACTATTTAATTTGGAACAAAATAACAAGTCCAGGGCTTCCCTTGCAGCTATGTTTCTCTTTTATATTTGCTGATCTGAGAAGCCCTCAGTGTTATGAAAATGGTGCCTGATCTCAGAGTCCAGTTTAGCAGGCACATCTTGTTCCCATCCATTTCCCTCCTTACTCCAGTACTAGAATTTCTTTGCTGTGCTATAAACGGGACTAACCATGGGCATCCAGCCGTGCCTAGCCTGGACTCTTCCTAGCTATGGTGATTGGCTCAATTGGACAGAACTCTAAGATACTCTTCAAGAGACCCTGTACAGGGCTGGCCAGATAGCTCAGCAGACGAAAGTGCCTATTTAGGCAGAGTGCAGCAGATGGGGGTCAATCCCCAGCATGCTGTGCCCGCTCCACCCCAGGGGTGTGCTGAGATAGCCATTGAGACTGGGCATGGTGGCGCGTACTTGTAATCCCAGTGCTTGAGAGGCTGAGCACAGAACCACTACTAGTCCAATCTATGTAGTGAGACTCTATAGACCCTGTACTAAATACATTAAAACATAAATAAGTAAATAAAATGCATAGAAGAGACCCTGTATGACCCCCTCCCCTTGAGGGTAGGTGAGACCTGAGAATAGGATGGTACAGTGTTCTAATGACTGGATAACATTACATAGCAAAGGGAAGAGGTCTTCATTTATAATTAAGGTCCCTCACTGGTACATTGAAAGGGAGGTAATCCTGGGTGGGCCAGATTTGATCAGGTGAGCAGCAGCAAATCTCTCTAGGTTAAGTTTAAAACAGCCTTGAAATAGCTAATTGTCACATATAGAGAAGTCCATGGGACTGGGAACAGCAGGAGCCTCTAAACACTGGGGACTCATTTGAGCAACTACACAACACTGAATTATGTCAACAACCAGTTAGCCTGGAAGAGGCCACAAGCCTCAGGGGAGAACAAAGGCCTAGAAGACACCTTGATTTTGACTTGGTGCTGAGCAGAGGACCTAGATAATCATTTCTGGAAAGCATGAGATAATAAATGGATGCTCTGGGCTGAGGGTAGAGCTCAGTGACACAGACACATACACATGAAAGGATGTTCTTTCATGTTTGTGGTGACACTAATACAGGGTGCTGGGCTGACAACTAGCTAGAGACCATCTGTCCTAACATCTACTGTGTAGAGTCCATATTTTGATGACAAGGCTTGGATTCCTGGATCTAGCCTTCTTCCTCTCATTTGTGGGAGGGGGGGTTGTCCCAGGAGGTCCAAGGTCCTGATGCTGTATACACAGGAGGCAGGTCCTGTCCCAAAAGGGGATGCAAAGCAGATAGACTCCATGTGCCCCAGATAAACAAGTCTCTCAGTCATCACCCAGGAACCAGGCTCCTCTCTCCTAGGGTGTGAGTGCAGGCCGCCAGGCCACATAGACCATCCAGGGCAGGTATAGTCTCAGTGGGCTAGGCACTAAAGAGGACTTATGCTTTTGGCCCTCAGGGACATGGAAAAGCCATCGAGGAAGCTTTGGGGATGTGGTCGGAGATGTCCCTTGGCTGGTCTCCCACAGGAACTTGTAGGCCTTCCTTCTATGACATGGAGCTGATCTGATCTTCATTCCACAACTCCTGCTAGCCCCATCTTATTCCTAAAGCCCATTCAAAGAGACCCTAGAGCCAAAGACCAACATAGCCGGTTGGTCAGAGAACCTCCTGGAACACAGCTTTCCACCTCACTGCTCCCTGGGCTTCTTCCTCTCTACTCTCAGTTTCCATATATCTTAAAGCCAACAAAAGTTTAAGTGAAAGTCCAAATCAATCAAGGCCATACTTTCTATAAGCATCTGGTGACACCAGCGCTGGACATCTAGCCCCAGGGAACCCACAGGATTTGCATCTCCTGGAGATAAACTTGACTAGAGAGAGGAAGGGTAGGAGAAACAGAGGGAGGGAAAAAGGGAAAAGGGGAGGGAGGGAAGAAAGGGAGGAAGGCTCTGTCCACAGAGCCCACTGGGTTACTCTTATCCTCCTAGAGCTGTACTCCTGTGACTTTACACCAAGAGTTCATCTGGGCACCTCCAGTGTGCTAGAGGTATAGAATACATGATGGGTTTGACAGTTTAGTATCATAAAAGGGACCTATTTCATGTTTATGCTGTTTTAATATTGATGACATGTAAGAATGACATTTTAGATCTACTGAAGTCAATAAAATTGTGTTCAAATTAATTTCACCTGTTTCTTTTTAGCTTTTTAAATGTGGTGTGACAGTTAAGATGTAAATCTGATTGCCTTGAGATCTGCTGAAGGGAAGAGTACAGCTCACTTCTGGGTATATCTGGGTGAGTCAAGGATGTGATCATGGGAACTATATTTGGTACCCAATCCCTTCCTCTCTGGTATTATTTCCCTAATCTGCTTTCCAGCCACCATGACTAGCAACTTTTCTCTGCCACACTCTTCTGTAATGAAGCTTCTGTTTGGAGCCAGCCATCCATGGACTAGACTCTCTGTCACCATTACTTTTCTCTCATTCTTGGGACAAATGGACACCAGAATTAAGGAAGGAAAGGTTTATTTAGTTCACAGTTTGTGGAGATTTCAGTCCATACTCAGCTGGCTCCAATGCAGAGTGGGCACATGGCAGAAAACAGCAAAACAGCAAGAGCAAAAGGGCAGGAGCAGCTGTGGGGAGCAAGCTTCTCTCCCTTCCTTAGATTACATTCAGACTATCTGCCCAGGGTGGGTATCACACCCACACCCAGAATCCCAGACTTGGATCATGAACTTATCGCAACCTTTAAAAGCCCACCAGCACATGATTGCATGAGGCTTCAAGGGGCACAACTAGACCCAAACCATGACACCCTGTGAAACCCTGAGCAAAATTAAGCCTTTCCTCTTTCAAACTGTAAGTGTTGAGTATTTTTTCCTAGCAACAGGAAAGCTGACCAATACATGTGGCTATTAGAAAGTATGAAATTACATACATGGCTCCCACTACACCACTGAGCAAGCAGCACTGCTCTAGAGAGAGGCACACAAAGATCTTCTTAAGAGCATTTCAGGCATCTTGGTGATTCAGTCCTTCTTTTCCTCCCAGAGAGCCCAAAATGAACTTGGACTCTACCATTTCCAACTGGCTGTGTGGGCACATTGCCAACCTCCCTGGCCTCAGTCCTTGTGTCTGCACAGGAGGGACAATAAGAGCACCCTTGTGCAGCCATGGGACATTAACTGGGTATATATGGATATATATTATTAGTTTGTTCATTACTGAGCTGGGACAGTTGTGCTACTGCACGACAGAGAAGACTCGACCTTTTCTTTCCCAGTTTTCTTTTCTCCTTATGTCATAGATGTGCATGACCATGAAGGTTTTTCAATGGCTACTGCAGCTAATGAGGAAATACTGAGCAACCAGGCCCAGGCCCAGTGTGTGAGTGAGACCTCCCTAGGTCCCTGGGAAACTCACTGGACCCAGCAACCAGGCCTGACATGTGTTGTAGACCCCTTGGGACCTGCAGGAAATTCTTTCAACTCAGCAACCAGACCCAGAACATGAATGAGACCACCCTCGGCCAGCCAGAAACTCATTTGACCCAGCAACTAGGCCCAGCATGCCCAGTGTGGAAAACTGCTGCAGAACTCCCTATAGAGAGACTAGAGACAAGACCCACCTGGACAACTTTTGAACTTCGTAGATCTGGACCTGATGCTAAGATAAGAACTCTACCAAAGCTCTAAACCAAGAGTCAGAAGGCAAGGCTATGCAAAATGACAAAGAGAAGGAGCAAAATGTATTCTCAGGCCCCAAGTCCACCCAGAACAAATACAGGAGACAATAGCATAGAAGAAATTGGAAATCACACACCTGAAATCTCTGAAATAATAGCATCTGAAGTAAAGAAACAACTGCAGAAAGGCATAGAGGAAATCAGATCAGAAATAACTTCTGAAGTAAAAAAAGGAATAATACCTATAATAAAATAAGTACTAAGTGCCTCTAAAGATAACGATTTAAAAAATAGAGAATAGAAAAATGATGGAATCCTTGAATGAGCAATATAAGAATGTACAAAACAGATTCAAAGTGCTATGCAGGAACTTAAAATCTCAATCACAAGCTGGCAAAACCATTTCAATGAAAGTGAAAATAGACTTTCAGACCTTAAAGAAACGATTGCTGCTAGTGAAGAAGTAAGAAAAGATCTCTTAATAACAACTAGGATGCAAGAAAAAATAATTCAACATCTGCAAGATGATGCAAAGATGAACAACGTGGGCCTGGCAGGATGGCTCAGTGGTCTAAAGCGCCTGCTTAGGAAGGCTTAGGTGACTGCAGGGACCATGGTTCGATTCCTAGCACCACATGCTGTGCCAGCCCTGCTCTCAGGGCAGGCTGAGCCAGCCATAAAAATAAATAAATAAACAAAAGTTCTGAAACAAGAAATACAATGAAAATAAAAATTTTTTTAAAAAAGATGAACAACATAAATGAAAAAAAAAAAAAAGTAATGTGGATTTAGAAAGGTTAATGTTTAATTGTTTGATCAATCTTATATGCCTATATGTATTAATCTAAACTGATCTGATGATGAAAATATGTAATATAACCCTTGTTAAATTTAAACAATAAAAAAAAAAATTGAAACAAAAAAAAAACATAAGAAACGAGAAAGGAGTCTGTACAAATGATTTAAAAAGAATACGGGAAGAAGTAATAGCAGAAACCTTCCCAAATATGGGGAAACAATTTGACATTCAGGTAACTGAAGCATTTAGAACTCCAAATAACATCAACCCAACTAAAACCACACCCAGACATATAATAATCAAGAGCCCAGAAATTCAACATGGGAACAGTAATACTAAAAGCTACCAGAGAAAAGAAACAGATCACATTTAAAGGAAAACCCATTAGAATAACAATAGATTTCTCTTTACAAACCATCAAGTCAAGAAGAGCATGGAGCAAAGCACTTTAAATTTTGCAAGAAAACAAATTTCAGCTCAGACTGCTATACCCTGAAAAACTCTCTTTCAAGTTTAATGAAGTGAAATACTTACAGGACAAAGAACATAGTTCACTAAAAGATTTTCTAGAGAAGGATCAACATGACCAATGAAGGAGAATGGAAAGAATCCACAAAATAGGGCAAATAATTAAACACAGGAGAAAAAGAGGTATATAAAAGCAGTCTTTCAACTATTCTTTTATATACAGCAGCAGAATATGTCCATAGCATATTCTACAAATGGACTTCTCCTGCACCCTATGGGTCATGATTCTGTCTGGGTTTGCAGGGTGGATATTAAGGAAATAGCAGTAGCTCAGTTCCACAAGTGACACCTGGCCACCAGTAAGCATCATGGACATTGTCCATGTACACGACATACTAGAACTTTGTGTGATATCCTATGATTTGATCTGAATTTTGGAATATTATTTTGAAATATTTAATTTCATTTTAATTAATTAATATTTAATTTTTTAAATATTGTTTAATTACACTTGTTTACTTGTTTTATGACTCATACTGTATCTCTGGCTTACAATCTACTTCTAAGACATGGTATGATATTTTCTCCTAGTCTTAGAAACTTTAAAAAGCAAAAAAAAAAAAAAAAAAAAAAAAAAAAAAAAAAAAAAAAAAAAAAAAAAAAAAAAAAAAAAAAAAAAAAAAAAAAAAAAAAAAAAAAAAAAAAAAAAAAAAAAAAAAAAAAAAAAAAAAAATATATATATATATATATATATATATATATATATATATATATATACACAGGGATATATAGGATAATTATAGAGATATTTTGTCTTGTTCATTGAAAATAAAAGTTTGTAATAATATTGTTTAAACAAGATCTCAAGTCTGCACCTTTTCCTCTGAATAACTACTATAAAAACAATAATATGTATGGTATTAATTGTGACCATCCTTTTTCTTTTCTTTTTTTTTTTTTTTGGTGGTATGGGGGATTGAACTCAGGACCCTGAGCTTGCCAGGCAAGTGCTTATTCTACTGAGCTAACTCCCCACTCCCCATAATTGTAACCATCCTAGTAACTTGTTTTGAAATTGTTTCATTGCTATTTTACCTTTTTTTCTCATTAAAATGAACTTTAAAAACATGACATACTAAAAAAAAATAAAAATTTTTTTTAAGAAAAGCTAACTGAGACACATTCTAAGCATGCACTTTACCACTAAGCCACATTTCCTGCCTTATGTGATATACATAAAACATGTATTTCAAACAATGGCTACTCAATCTGTACAAAGAAAGGCTTTAGCAAAGCACCTGGCATACTGGAGAGCTATGTAAATGTCAGTCGTCACTAGCATAGTCAGTGTGCGCCACCCAGGTCCCCATGCAGCAAGGTCATCATCTCTAGTTTGTGGGGGCTGCACTAGTAAATGTGATGCTGGGATGTTAACCAGGTCAGTCCAATTCAGTTCAAAGCCAGCCTAAGCAACTTGGCAAGACTGTCTCAAAATAAAATTTTAAAAGGGGGATAGGGATGTTGCTCAGTGCAAGAGAACGTGCTTAGCATGTGAGGCCCTGGGCTATACCCCCAGCACTGAAACAAACACACAGTAATGCTTTACATACTGATAGGTTCTGGCCCCAGTCTGAATTGCTGAACTATTATGGTGCTCATCTAACACAGCTAAAGCCCTTAAACAACAACGTATCTTCCCAGTGGCCACTTCCTCCTTCTTCCCCAACCCAGTCCTGGATACAGTTTTCTCACACCTTTCCAGCACACACAAGGGAGACCCAAATCAGTGCCTTATATGTGTCACTGAACCTGCCCCTCAAGCCCCTAGCAAAAGTCCATAAAAGTCTCAGTTTTCCTCAGCTCAGGTGAGGAATCTCCTCCCATCTTCCCTCAGATTCTCTCTATGTGTTTAGAGTCAATAAAGGCCTCTTTTATCTTTGCTATCTGTTTACTGCACTGCCAAAAAAAACCTAACACATACAATGGTATTTATTCAAACCAACATCTTAACAAAGTCCTCCAAAATTTTAAAAATCTTGAGAATGAATGATAGCACAAGCTGATGTCCACTGAGTAGTTACTATGGCAAACTTGTCCCTGAGCACAGGTGGGGTACTGAGTGAGGACATGTCCTGGAGACCCTAGCCTGGCCATGGGGCTCAAAGTCAAGGGAAAGGAAAAGGGAAAGAAGCTGTCAACAACTGGGACCCAACATCTCCCCCCACCCCAAGAAGCTGTAGGAAGCCACGACTTGGCTCTGCAGTGCCTGTGTTCACTGTTCCAGTCTCCAAAGGGAAAAATTTCAGGGGTGAGGGAGGCCTTGGCTGAGTGGACATAGCTGGAGATACCCCCATCCTTCCTCCCTCTGCTCTAGCCTCAGACCACAAGCTCAGAGGGATGGCTGCCTGGAGAGAGACAGCGTACGCATCTCTGCAGGAAGACACTGCTGTCAATTCCTCTGTGGACATCTGCTTAGTGAGGGATCTCATTCATCTGCTTTGTGTCTTCCTGATCATAGGAAAGGATAAATGAAGACAGAGGGAAGCAGAGAGAAGGAAGAGCAGGCTGCATCCGGAGGCCTAAGCGAAGGTGCAGAATATACAGAAAGTATAGTAAGGTAAGTGTGGTAAGGCTGCAAGTGTCTACCCAGCTCCTCGCTTGGACACATTAGTGCCCAGTGAGCTTCTCAAGCTACCAGTGTCCTCTCTACTCACACCCACAGGGCAAGCAGACATGCCATTAAGGCTCCTGGAGGCGTTCCAGAAACCTTGTGTGATGGGAGCCAGTGAACACATACATACTCCAGCTCCCTCACCCATCTAGCCTGCTGCACTGGGCTTTCTAGACACAGAAGAGGGTAACCTGAGAGACAACACGCCCTTTAATTGCCCTCCTTTACCCTCTTCTCTTCATGCTCATTGTGATGTCCCCGCCAAGAAAGCACATGCACTAGAATCACTGTCAGGTGGTCTGTTCGCAGGGAAGCCCAAGACAGGATGACAGATGACACAGCCACGGGTCACTGGTCACCAGAAAAGATGGCTAGCTCAGATCCCACTTCTAGCCACAAGGCCTAGGATCCTGGACATCCAAGATCTAAAAGTTTCCTTTGACCAGTGCAATTTCAGGTCAAGGGAATCTTCAGAAACTTAAGTATCCAGCCCACTACTGCACAAATACCACTTCTGACTGAAAACATTTCTTTTTGGGAACCAAATCAAACACTGCTCATTGGAATCAATCAGATTTTGTCATACAAATTCTATACCCAAGCTGGGTCCTGTAGCATTCTGGGAAGCTGAGGCAAGAAAACCACAAGTTCCATCCCAGAATGGGAATTTAAGCAACATAGTGTGATCCTGTCTCAAAATAAAAAATGAAAAAAGGGCTGGGGATGAAACTCAATGTGAAGGCCTAATACCGATTCCAAGCCTAATACCACCGCCATCACTATCTCCAAATAAGACAAGATTCTACGCCCACGTGACTCAGAATTATCTCCATCAAGAGCATGTTAACTTAAGGATGTGCCTTCCAGAATGGCTCCACTCAATGCTATCACAGTGGCAGTGGGACACTTGGTGTCTACATCCACTGTATACCAGGCATTTGCATAGCCCAGGCCCACAGCAGCTATGCCATCTCACTGAGCCGTCACCAAGATTAAGAGTGGCAAGACCAAGCTCAAGACCCACATCTTAGGATTAAACAGCAAAACCTCTGAGCCCTTGACCACTCACGGTGTTCTTAGAGAGAAGTCCAGAGTCCCTGGCTGAGCACCACCCCACCACCCAACTGGAAAGGCTTAGCATGTCTGAATTGGTGAAACAGGCCTGGGGACCACATGGTCTCACTCTTGGGAGGGATACTGATGCTTACTTATTACAGAGAACAGCTACACTAATGGAAACCCCTCTCCTATGTATACCCCCCCCAAAGTGGGGTTCAGTGGGGACCAGCATAGAATCCCCAACCCAGCCACTTGTCACCTCTACCCCACACTGGATCCAGACAATCATCACCTCTTGCCCAAAAATAGCAACTGGTCTTAATAGGTGCCTTCATTTCTTTTTGTCTTTTGTTCCCAACCTTCTTTTAATAAACATTTTCGAATACAAAAGAACTAAAAGAACCAGAGTGAACTCCTTTAACTGTATCACCCTGATTCTACAGTGTGCGATTATTACTATTCATAATTTTACAATCTTTTTTAAATATGCTATTTAAAACTTCTAATTCATTTATTTATTTGATACCGGGTCTCACTATGCAGTTCAGACTTATAGGAATCCTCCTGTCTCAGACTCCTCAGCACTGGGACTACAGATGTGTGCCACCATGCCTATTTCAGGGCCCACATGGTGTGACTGGAGTTCTGGGGGCTGGCACAGCATGTGGTACTGGGGACTGAACTTGGGGTCCTTGTGCTTGCCAGGCAGATGCTCAGACTGTTGAGCTATCTCCCCAGCCAAATATGCTATTTTTTTGCACTATTACATATTTATCTAGCCATTTCTCCATTATTTTCAAATGAATTTCAATGCATTGCACATATCAGTACACATTCCCCTTGTCACCATCCACTTGGGTTGCTGTAACACAAATACTATATATAGGGTGGCACAATAAACAGGAGAAATGCTTATATACCTATATGTATTAATCTAAACTGATCTGATGATGAAAATATGTAATATAACCATTGTTAAGTTTATACAATAAAAATATTAAATCTAAAAAATAAAAAATAAATTTAAAAAATAAACAGGAGAAATGCATTTCTCACATCCTAGAAGATTGGGAGTCCAAGGCCAACACACTGTCAGATTCAGTCTATAGTGAAGGCCTTCATCATCACATAGAAGGGGCAAGGTAGCTCTCTGGTAACATTGGCAAAAGAATAGGGCCAGGAATAGTCAGAAACCTTTCCATCCCTTGCCTTCCCATATTGATATTCATCAAGTGTTACTACCACAAAGCACCCTGGGAAATGACAAAGTGCCACCTTGTTCTGCACGGGCACAGGACAGACCATGTCCCCTCCTAGCCACCAGAACTGCCACTTGTAACAGGCTTACCAGCTACCAGGCCCTTCAACAAGGTGATGGTGTGAACACCTAACCCCACAACCGGATGGTAGTGCACACCTCCACTCTACCTGGGAAGAAGCAGGGAGCCCCCTCACACAGACAGGATGTGGCGGGGTAGCTGGGCCCAGGACCACTGGTGGCATAGATCACCACATTGGTCCCATGGGAAGGGGATTCTTATGCGCCTAATGGAGGTCAAGGTCCCTGTCCCCAGGTTTCTCCATCTCCCATCCCTGTGTGTGCACCAGAACTGGGAAGGAGAGATGGGAAGATAGAAGAGAAGAAGGAAGGGAGAGAAGGAGGAGAGAGGGAACCAAATTAGTGATGTTCCCAGAAGGATTAATGAAGTGCCATCCAAGCAAAGTCATGAAGGCCAGGTGCGCAGATGCCAGACTCTGCATCTCCTGCGAGGAAGAACAGAACCCCGCAAGTTAGAGCTTACTATGCCCTTTGTGCTGCAAGATTCCAGACAGCTGAGACAAGGGTCTACCTTAAAGACCCAGTGATGTCAGATATCCCAGAAGAGGCACAGAAAACATGCAACCTCACTGGGTGGTGTAATGGGCAGGCTGCTTGGGGTGGGGGTGGGGCCTGGGACAACAGTGGATATGGCCAATACCCGTCACCCTCCCTTCTTGTAGACTGCTCAGCACACAAGTGACTTGCTGCTCTGTCCTGCTGCATCCTACTAGTGCCATCTCCCTGATAAGTGATTGTATTCTTAGAGAATTTGATGTAAGACAGGGATCTCTCTCTCTCTCTCTCTCTCATAGTGAAATCATCCTTCTTGTGCCTCATGTTTAAAACCTACAAACATTTACTAATAAAAACTTTAAAAATTAAAATTAAATGAGCAAAACCTGTATCCAGGGTTCACATGTGCCTCAGTTGCAGGGCACATGTTTAGCAAATCTCTCACTCTAAGAAAAAAAAGAACCAAAAGCTATACCCCTGAATGTGGCACTGAGTCACCAGATCCTCAACCAAGAGCCACACTTTTGAGATGAGTCTAGTGTGTTCATGTAAAATCACCCCGCCTTCACCACAGAGGAGACTCTCATAGCTGTCTCTCCCTCCAGACCCCAGTACCCACAGCAGGTCCAGCAAGGGATACCAACGGCCCACTGGGGACATAGCCAGGCCCCTGGGTGAGCTCCCCAGCAGCCAATCACATTTTCCTGGGCAGCACAGAGGAATGAGGCCAATGTCACCATTTGCCTTACCTGAGAAGCATCCAGTCCTCTTGGCCTTGCTTTCCTTTCCTGCCAAATCAATTTCTGAAAGTCAAAATTACTGGTGGCTTTGTACCCTGGCTGATCATTCTCCTGATTAAAGAAGTCAACATCAGTGACCAAAAAGCTCCTAGAGTAGTGGTGGTTACATAAGTCTATATCTGTGCTAATATTCATAAACACACACACATAGGCACACACAGATACAGTCCAATTTTTTAAACAGTAAAATGAAATCAAAGTGCTCATTCCCCCGTGATGCCCACAGGAGACAGCACAAATCTGGCTTACCTGTGAGCTGGGAATCAGGGCCTTCCACCAGTGCCCACCCTTGACCAGGTCTACTTCACACAAAGGCACAGACACTTTGCCAATGACACAGTGGCGTGAGAACTTATCGAAGTCTACCACGGTCAGGAGCAGGGTCCGCCTCTGGGCTTCTAGGAAGGGGATCTCAAAGGTATAGCGCTCCTCAAACACAGGCTTCTGGGTCTTGCGCTTGACCCCTGTCTGCTTAGAGTTCTTCTGGTCAGGCAGGAGGCAGATCTTGACGTAGGGGTTGGAGTGTGCCATGTCCTGGCGAGAACCATCATGGGCGATAGGGGGTGGCAGGTCCCGGGCCTCAATGACCCTAACAGTGAGGTGGTTGTGCAGCAGGTCGTACTGTGTACTGAAGTGCAGCATGCCCAGCTGGTACTTGGACAGGATCTCCTCATCGGTCAGAGTGTCCACATCGTCACTGCTGGAGTCCAGGGAGTAGAGCTGGGGCTTGAACTTTCTGAAGTAGTCATCGGGGGTGTAGGTCCGTCGGAGCACTGAGGGCTGGATTGGCTCCTTCTTGGCACTGAGGATGCCAAACTCAATAGGTTTGATATCAATGAGCGGGGAGCTGGGCCGTCTTGACTCAAGACCTAAACAGAGCCAGAAGTAACAATGCATATTACTCCCTGGGCCGGGAAGCAACACTGGCAGCAGCTGACAGGTTCTCACATGGTCCCCTCTGCATCAAAATGCTCCTCATCTCTGTGCACTTATCCCCCAGTGCATGGCTCCAGGACTCCCATGGATAGAAAATAGGAGAAGGACACCCAGGCCTTTTGTATACAATGATGCAATACTTACATATAACAAGTGCACATCCTCCCATACACTTTGAATCATCTCTAGATTGCTTGTAATCTCTAGTGCCATGGAAATACTTTCTAATTTCTTGCTGTCTTGTATCATTTACAGAACAATGACAAGAAGCACATCTGTACATTTTAGATACAGAAGCATTTCTCCCCCAAGTATTTCTGGTCATGGCTGGTTGAACTGGAGGGTGCAGAGTCATGGATACAGAGGGCTGAGTGTGCTCTGATTTGTGTGTCAGCATTTCCATCACCATCACTGTCACCATCATCCCAGCAGTGAGGGGCCAGGCACTGTTCTACATGGACACTATGCCCTCGGCCGTCCAATTTCACAATGCCCTTGATCATTGTCTCTGTCATCTCCACTATACACAGGAGGAAAGAGGAAAGGAAAACCTCAAGTAACTTCCAAAGGTCACACCCTTACAAATAGAGGTAGCAGACTGGCGAGCCCGGTTTTCTGGCTGTCACCATCACCTTGTGCTACCTCTGCTTTGGCAAGCTAGACCCATATGCCTGGGCCAAATTCCAATTCAGCTACTTATTCGGAGCCCTGTGCCTCCTGGCATGTGCTGTAGACTCCCTGGATCTCATTTTCCCCATTCAATAAAATAGCAGTGGTCAAAAAAAAAAAAAAAAAAAAAGCCGGGCGTGGTGGCTCACGCCTGTAATCCCAGCACTTGGGAGGCTGAGGCAGGAGGATCGTTGTGAGTTCAAGACCAGCCTGGGCTACAAAAGTGAGCTCAAAGCCAGCCTGAACTGCACAGTGAGACCCTGTCTCAAAAAAAAGAAAAAAAATAAAATAGCAGTGGTGCCTACCTCACAACAGTGAAGATTCACTGAGTCCATGGGTGAAAAGGGCTCAGCACAGAGTGACAGCCCAGTAAAGGGGAACAACCACATCTCCTAAAGACTCTACTCAAGCCTCATGGCTCAAGGCTGCCTCTCCCTCTTTATCAGCCAGCAGAGCCCACTGCCCCCAAGCCCAACTTTCTAGCCTGCTCTCCCTCTACTCTGCTAGTAAGCTCATGGTATTATTGCTCACTGCCCAAACAGCTGCTTTGTCAGCTAACCTCGTGAGACTCTTGCCTGATGCACAAAAACCACAATGATAAACAACAACTGCAGATCGCCTGCATTCAGAGCTGGGTACAGGACAGAAATCACCTAGAATAGCTCCATGCTCAGAAATACAGTGCGAGCCACACTGGTGACTTACAATGTTCCAAAAGTCATAACTTTTTCAATGTACAAAGAAACAGGTTGGAACTTAATTTAAATAGTTGCTATATAGTTGACTGTCCCTAATCCAAAAATACAAAATGCTCCAAAATCCAAAACATTTCCTTTATTTTAGAGATAATAGCAAAACAATGAAAATGATAAAGAATTTAAAAACAAGACAATAGGAAGTTAGCAACGGCTACTATATTGCATATTATTATCAAAGTAGTTGTTCGGATCATTAGATACACATATATAAGGTTGGTCAAGCAATATGAGCACTGTCCTGTCAGTGAACTTCTCCCAGCCCTGCTGCTCTTTCCTTTCAAGCAATATCTACTTTTTGGGTGCTGATATTCGTGGCACAGGACAAAAACCACCTGGGCTCATGTGACAGGTGGCAGTCACAATGCAGGTGCACTCAGAATGTCATAGAAAGCCACTTCCAGGCTATACACAGAAGGTCAGTAACAGATGGATTTCATGTTTAGTAGTGGGTCTTACACCTGATACTTGATGATGTATATGTAAATATTCCAAAATCCAAAATCTAAAATGTTTCCGGTTCTAAGCATAAGGGATATTCAATCTGTACTTCCAAAATATTGTCATGTTGACAGGCAGTCAACAAAAAGCATTTTAGAGAGGTGCTTCAAAACCTCCTTCTCAAGCCAGGTGTGGTGACACATGCCTGTAACTCCAGCACTTGGGAGGCTGAGGCAGGAGGATCAGTGCAAATTTGAGACCAGCCTGGACTACAAAAGTGAGCTCAAGGCCAGCCTGAACTGCATAGGGAGACATTGTCTCAAAAAGGCATAGATACATAGATAGATAGATAGATAGATAGATAGATAGATAGATCCTCCTTCTCACACTTCTTTCGAAGTCCAACCTGTATTTTATACTTGACCACCTCTGGACCTGGCCTCAAGCCACTTCCATGCCAACAGCTGTGTGTGACTATCGGCTATTGCACTGGCCAGTACAGATAGAGGACAGGCCTCTCATTTCACAGATGGAGCAAGACCTCCAAAAATCCAGCATCCTCCAGGTCTCCCTGCTGGAAGCCCCCAAATTTCTTTTTTCTCCTTCGTTCCCCACCCACTCCTGGGAAAGATCAGACACTGGTTGTCCTCACCTAAGTAGATTTGGCTCATGGAATTGAGGCATTTCCCCCCTACTACGTGAATCTGAGACAGCAGCTTGGAGAGACAGCAGGTACTTCTGTGCTGTGGCAGAAGGCTGGAGTCCGTGGTCTGTGTCTAACTGTGCCATTTGGCCATGCACATGTGCTACACAACCAAGCAAAGCGGGTGGCTAAATTGGTCTCACGATTACATTTTGTTTAGGTTTAAGGTGAGGAATTTTCATTTACAGTGCCAGTGTCTCTTCAGAAAGATCAGACAACACTGGGCCCCCAGTCCCACACAGTCACCCATGGCAACACTGGAGTAGCAACCACCTGCGCCATTCAACAGGACATTAACTGTGCAGCTGGCCACAGTCACCATGCTACCTATTACCTCTCCACACAGAACATCAGCTATCCTGTCACTGCAGAGGCCAATGTTTATCTCCACTAGCCCTCTGCACCCAGCCACTGGTGCACACCAGATCCTGAGCTGGCAAGCCATGCTGTATAACCAGGCAGCAGGACCTGATATAACACACTTGTGATCAGGAAGGGGATAAAACAATCAAAATGATCACTTCTGACCGATGTCAGCAGAATCACATAGACTGACTACAGCCCTCTGGCATGGTGTCATGCCTTCTTCATTACCTGCCTCCTAGACCACTACCACACTTGGCTTCCTCCTCCCACCAGCACTGCCCTTCCAGCCCTCCTTGGAGACGCTGCTGGTTGTCTGGGAGAGCCACATGGGCCCCAGCACAGACGCTTACTAGAAATCCTCCGGGTCAGGCTATATGTGGACTTGGATGTGTCTGAAGATGAGCGCCTCCCATCCGGGGAGCTGGTCCTCGGAGTGAGCGGGACGTCACTGGCTGTGTGGACAGAGTCACCGTCCTTGTCACTGCTCCGACTGGCTATCCTGTGGAGGGAAGAAGTCTCAGTGGCAGCCAAGGAATCCAACAGACATGTCTGGGTCCTGTCACTGGCCCTGCCTATACACCAGCTCCCTATTCCTCACTGGCCAGCAGAGGAAACATTCAGCAGCAGAACCCAGAGACTGTACCTGGGGTGAAAGATTCATAGCATCACAGCTCTCAGACTCTTTGGCGCAGGATCTTTAGTTGCATTCTTAAGCTCTCAGCCATGTTGGGCTCTTTGGACAAAATGCATAGGGGTATGAAGGAAGGCTTCCCACTTTAGAATGGTCAGCCAAGAATCTGCATGACCTCAGTGCTGGAGGTGAGCAGAGGGATGGGTGAGCAGAGCTAGGCTACTAGAACTCGAGGACACGCAGGGAGCCAAACGGAGACCAGTCAATATTCAGGCTAGCAGCCAGGCGGCTGTTTATACGTACCCAAGCTTCTGTAAGAAGTCACTGCATCTATAATTCAACATTTTTAACAAATAGTCTAGAATAATATCATTCAAGGGCTATTTGAGTGGCAGGGAGAGAACTACAAAATGACCCTGAGAATTAATGATTTAGAAACAGAAACTCACTGTAGGGAAACAGCTATGAAAGAGCAGCAGCAGCCGCTGTGACACAATACACTCCCAAAGAAGGCAAGAGACGCTAAGAGGCTGGGGAGGGGACAGCAGACAAGGAAGGAGGTGACACAGGCAGTCATTAAGAATGCAGGCTTTGGGCTGGAACTCTGACTGGGTGATGTTGAGCAAGTCCCTTCCTCCCTCTGTTCCTCCGTTCCCCCAACTGTGCTGCCATCTATACCACTCAAAAATAAAGTTCTAGAACAAATCTGGGTATGGTGAATCATGCCTGTAATCCCAGTGCTCTGGGAGACTGCAGCAGGAGGACTGCAAGTGTGAGCCCAGCCTGGGCAACTCAGTGAGACCTGTCTCAAAAATTAAAAAGGGCGGGGGATACAGCTCAGTGTGAAGGCCCTGGTTCAAGCCCCAGTTTCACTGGGGAAGAAACTATCTAGAACGGTGCTTGGTGTCATAGCCAATATTACCACAGGGATGGCTTTATTTATATTTTTTAGTTTTTAGTTTTCTGTGTGGAACTGGGGATCAAACTCAGGACCTCGCATTTGCCAGGTAGGCATGTGTGGCCCTGAGCTATCTCCCCAGCCCAGGGATGGCTTTAGATCCTCTAAATACTCATCAAACCAAGAAGAATCTGGACAAGCACGTGACATGGGCATGAGCTCATAATGCGTCTCTGAGCTGTGATGGCTGAGGATTGGTACCTGCCCACTTTGTGTCCCCTCAACTTGACACTTAAGCCTTTGGGAAACTCAGCTTGAAAAATGCAAGTTTTGCCTCCCATGAGGTCTTCAGATGCATCCTGCATGTGAAGTGGGGCCAGTGTGCTGTGCTTTAAAGTGACAGCAGGTCCTGGCCAGGACAGGCCTGGGGCTGCTGTAAGGGGGAAGTGGACCGTTGGCTTGCTCTCTGCCCTTTGCCTAAGAAGGTGCAAGGAAGTGGGGGCCAGGGCATGGGGCCCAACTGCAGCCATCACCTTTCCTCTGAAATGAGAGGAGCAGCTGCTGAACATGGTGCACGCGCCTGGAATCCCAGCACTCTGGGCGCAGAAAGGTTCCAAGCTCAAGCACAGCCTATTAAAAACACAGCAAGACCATGTCTTGGGAGGGACATGGAGGGAGAGACGGAGGGAGGGAGGGAGGGAGTATCGGAGGGAGGGAGGGAGGGACGGAGGGATGGAGGGATGGAGGGACGGACGGACGGAGGGAGAACAGAAAGGGAAGAGCAGCAATTCCTCCCAAAGAAGACAGAACTCAGATGCCATGGTCTCTGGAGCACCTGCCCGCTAGGTGGCCCTACTTCCTAGCTGCCATACTTTGCTGTGGCAGCCACCTCTGCTGTGAGCTCCCACCAGCCCTCTAGGATGAACATGAATGTCATTTGATGCTGTCGGACACAACCGCAGCTCTAGGCGAACACACTGAACCATGCCGTTCCCTCCAACCAAATGTCATTCCAGTCCCCCGTCTGGCTCATCACTCAGGCTTCTGCCTCAAGGGTGTCTCCAGTCTTCCCTGGCACCTGCTCCCGCTCCCTCTTCCCTGCACCTGTCCTCTCCTCCATTCTACACATAACTGTCATCAGCGATGGTAGACATGGTGCCATGTGCCTGGGGTGCAGCCACCCAGCTTCCCATGGCCCACTTGGCCCACCACAGGGCCTGCACAAGGGGATGAACCTCTGCCTCTCTCTTCTCCGTGAATGAATGTCCTGTCCTTGAGCTCCTTAGCTGGCTCAGCCAGTGTCACATTTATCCAAGTGCACATCTTGTGAACCCCATCCCTTATACCAGGGTACATACTTTGTGTGGCACTGGAGATTGAATGGAAGTCCTCTGCACTGAGCTACAT
>PVJA010020978.1:0-14433 GCA_004027025.1 Myocastor coypus | reverse complement strand
TAAGAGGTCAGGCACCATACTAAGTGCCCCATGCACACCAGCTCATTTTACGCTTCCAACAACCCAGGAGCTAGCTGTCAAGAGCACCGCTCCCTCATGGATGGAGTGGGAGTGGGCAGCTGGGGGAGGAGGGGTGCCAGAGTGGGAGAAGCGCTGGAGTGATGCTGAAGGACAGGTAACACAGTCCTGGCCTGAGCTGGGTTTCTGCGTGGGCCCTATAGGAGACGAGCACGCACAGCGCTCAACACGGGCTCAGACCAAGAAACATCTACCCTCCCTGTTCATGCCGTAACAGTGGTTCTTCTGGCATTCATCTAAAAGTAACCAGTAATACTGGGTATGAGGGGACACACCCATGATCCCTACTACTCAGGAGGCTGAGGCAGGAGGGCTGCAAGTTGACGGCTGATAAGGTGTTATCTCAAAACAAACATAAAAGGGCTGAGGGTGTAGTGCAGTGGTAGAGCGCCTCCTTAGTGCATGCGAGGCTGGGGTTCTATCACTGCCACTGCCAGTGAGATTTTGCATGGCTCCTGAGGGGCACTAGCCCAGTCTCAGTGAGGGAAATGTGGCACCACGTGACATAAGCACGTGTGACACCTGATGGTGAGTGCCCCACAAGCACCCATGGGCCAGCCTTCTGCCATGCGCCTCTCCCCTGTTCATGGCTCGGACATCCCACCATAGGCACAGCACTACAAAGCCTATACACTGGACATTTCTCCTCCTGCCTGTTTGATAACAGGAAACTGCTCACTTAGTAAGTAAATCTGTGGAAAGCATAAGCTGCAAATCACTTTCTCAATTATTTAACCCTCCTCTCCTTTGCACATTTCTCTTGCCTTTCCGAAGGATGCTAAATGCCAAAAGTGAGTGAAGTGCTGTTTTGGGTTTGGGGCAGATCTGATCAGTGTGGAGGGCGCACACAGCTTAGCTTGAGACAGAGTCCAGCACAAAGATTGCCCTTTGAGCGGTGCCACTTGGAACTGTGTGGGGTGCTGGTTCTGGTATGAAAGCTCCAGTCTACTTCTCTGCTGTGAAAAAAAAACAAAGAAAGTGTCTGCCCAAAGGTTCCAGCCCCTTTGCTGCTCATGAAGAATTCTCTGCCTTCCAAAAGGGTCAAGGCCAAACACAGCTGCCGTCCAGCTCAGTGTGAGAATAAGACTGTGCACTTAGAATCCTCAACATCTGGCTATCTGGGACCAATAGGCACCTGGCTCTGATCCCAGTGCTGGCAGCTGAGCTGGCAGGCTCATTCACACATAGGCGTGGCGTCCGGTCCCTCCTCTCTGGTTACATCCCTGGATCATCTGCTACTGAGATGAGCAGGCCACAGCTGCAAGTCTCTGCTTGGCTTTGTAAATGAGATGCTCCAGGAGCACTGCCATGTGTAATACAGCTGCTGTCATGCAGCTGCAGTAGACAGAAGTCATCATCACAGGGGCCACAGGGCCAATCAGGCGAGAGCTCTGCCCTGCAGCCTGATAGCACAAGCTGGGCAGTCCTAGGTCTCCTCAGCCCAGCCCTTGTGCTCCAGGGGGGAACAGCCGTTTCCTCAGGCAACCCACGGTGATCCCAGCATCATTCCCTGAGGAGTGGGGACAGGCACATAATACAAGGCTGGCCAGCGGGAGTCCTTCTGGTTGTCGGTGGGGGCTTTTTGCTGCAAAGATTGTAGAACGCAAGTCTAACACAGTGCTGTCATATGGAGTAAGTAGGCTTAAGAATAAGGCCAATTCAAAGGACGCAAGAGAGAAACAGAAGAGGAAACATCGTGTGGGTGCCTGGATCCAGCCATGCCTGAAAACCACTGTCTCTGCATTCTTTTCCCTAAGAAGGCCTCGTGCTGTGTTGTTACTCATAACAGATAGGGTATGAATGATAACTCTGGGACAATGGGATTTCCACACTAGTCTTGTCTTCCCTTATGTGGAATTCAAAGCCCCTGCCCACAGTAAAGGGACCCTACCTAGCTTTGTATATACCAAGGCGCCTAGCACACAGTGTATACTCAGGAAATAAACTACCAAAGAAACCAAGAGTGGGGGGACATGCACTCCAGACCCCGCTCCTGTCCCTCTCTCAAACAGGAGCTTGCTTTCTCTCAATAAATATGTTCTGCTTATTAAATAAAAATAAAAAGAAAAATAATTTAAAAAAAAAAAAAAAAAGAAAGAAAAAGAAAAAGAAACCAAGAGTGACTTCAAAACTGGATGGTCAGCACTTGCAGGGTCAATTTTTGCACACAGTCTGTTTGGTAGTTTCATTTTGTTTTCAGTAATGAGTACTCAAATTAAGAAGTAGTAAGTTACATCCATAGGTATTTTTATTTTGAGATAGGATCTTGCTCCCTGCCCAGACTGGCCTCACATGAGATCTCTCCTGTCTCTGCCTCCTGAATAGCTGGTATTACAGGCATTACCACACTTAGCTTAGTTTGGTTTGTTTGTTTGTTTGGTCTTACAATGTAGTCTAGCCTGGTCTTAAGCTCACCATGTAGCCTAAGATAGCCTCAAATTCATGACCCTCCTGCCTCAGTCTCCTCTAAGTGCTAGGATTATGGGTGTGTACCTCTATCTCCAGCTCAGTCTGTTGTTTGTTTGTTTGTTTGTTTTGGGTTGTTTTAGAGAACAAGACAAAGTTTCCTGGCCTCACAGACTTGACATTCTTGTGACAACAGGTAGCCTGGGTTTCACTCTGCTACACAGGACACTGGAAAGTGGGAATTATCTTAACTAATGAGTTATTTTCACCCAAACCCCAACTCTATGCCCACCTGTGCAACTTGGGCTACAACCTATGGTCACGTAAGGGCTCCTTAGCACCGCCTAACATCAGCTTAGGGGAGTGGTAGCAAGCCCAGGCCATGTGTGTCGTAGTGGGCTATTTGTTCATGGAAAGCTCTGAAAGGCTGCCCTATCACTGGCTTAGGGATCTGGGAACATCTTAAGAACGGTCAGGGAGCACTCACAGAGCTTTCACTGGTGTGCTAACATTGTTATGTCCAGATCTTAATTACAGTCCTAGACTTTCTTTTACTGTTGCTATGTTCTAGGTAAGAAAACTAACACCAAAACAGAGTGAAAGAAACTCTTACATTTATAATTAACAACACGGTCTCAAACATTATTTCTCAAACATTCATCCTCCTCAACAACCATATGAAATAAATTGTATTCTTTTATCATCTCACTTTACAGATGGGACTCAAGGCACAAAGAGATCCAACGACTTGCCCAAGTTCAGAGAACTAGAAAACTGTAGTAGAAAGAAGTCCTGATACAGAGGAACTTCACTACAGAAATGTTTGGAAATGTTTGCTACCTCAGTTCATAAATTTAATTCTTTCCATGAGAATCATGGAACGGATTTCCTGAACAATGAAGTTTGTGAGCCAAAGCACCACTGTACTTCCTTCTAAGAAGAGAAAATGAGAGACTTGGGACTTGAGGGTGTCCAAGGATTTAACTGATCTCCTACTGGCTGGCCCCCCTAGGGGCTCCAACCTTGAGCCCTGGCTTCATGTCTGGTTTTTGTCCCCTACCCCAGCTATCCTTTGAGTTAGTTCCCAGGCTTTTCCGAGTCCTAGTCTCCCTGCCTCTCCAGCCACAGAGAGGTGGACCAGAAGCTAAGAAGCTTCAAAACTGCATTCCCAAAATATCCAAGCAACTGGCAGATGGAGATGCTGTATGCAGGCGAGGGAGGAGAGAGAATTAGAAATAAAATGAAAGATGCCAGAGAGAACATAAACAGCGTTGGAGGCCAGGATGGGGCCTGGCAGTGCGTTCCTACTTTCCTGTTTCAAGTTCTCTATCAGGCCAGCAAAAAGGCACTTGCTTGCTTGTTCTAGCCACCTGTGTATGCAATTCACACTTAGTGAATATTTAGGTGCCAGCCCTGGGCTGCGTGTCAGGACAACTTATTGCATGGACTGGGATGGACACTCAGAAGAATGTGGTCATCCTTGAAAGAATGTAATGTGCACAAATCTCTTTTTCCACTTGGAATGGCATTCAGTGTGACTGAGGCCCAACTAAACCCAGCTGGACTACCCCACCCCCATGCCCTGCCAGCTGGTCTTACCAGCTTGCCAAATAAGACAAGGGACCCAGAACACCCCCATCTGCAGTCAAGATGTATATGGAAACTCAGCCTTACCCTCTCTCACACCCCTAATCACTCCCTCTCAGAGAGAGAGACAGGCAGGCAGGTAAGCAGGCAGACAGGCAGGCTTCTGAGGTTGATTTCAAAGCAGTTTTACTCACAGCCAGGGAGGAGTCTGGGCTGGGAAAGGTCCCAGAATTTCAACTTCATCCTCGCTTGACTGACAACAGCTGGACTCGTAGCACTTCTGACAGCAATGCCGGCAGGTCCATCTGCACAGCAGCAGATCAGAGATTCTAGAAAGAAAACCCTGAGGCCACGCGGAGTGTGGGTACAAGGAAGCGGGCAAAGGAAAGGAGGCCAGGAGGGTGGAGAGGAGGAAGAGGAGAAACAATACCTAAAATTACACACAGCCCAGTCCCTCAAGGAAAAAGACATTCAGGACTTCTGTCTCCTGAAGAGCATTTAGGACAAAATGTTTCCCATTCCTATTTACCAACTGCAGGCACAGACTGGCAAACATCAACTCCTCACAATCATTCAGTGCGAGCAAAACATTTGCAGGTATTTTCCCTTATAGTTTATGCAAATGTATTTCTTGACATTTGGCTGTTTTCTACAACATCAGGGCCAGACAATATGTTCTTGAAACACAGTGAATATTACTCTCTTCATGCAGGCAAAGAAAAACATATTTAAAAATAGTCATCTCAGGGACATCAAAGTACACAGAGAGTTAACAGAATTATTGGGGGTGAAGGGGGATACCTGTTTTGGCAATTAGTATACTTTCACTGGGATCTCCTTTCCATAAACAGAAACTGCCCTTACCAACAGTGATTGATTAAAACTCAGTATCCCCACAGCAGCACACAAGCCTCCAACAGGAAAGGCAAACATTTCTTGATTAGCAACCAGACCACACACATCATTGAATTAACCCACCTCATTTAGTGGTTCCAACTGCCCTTTTAGAGATCCATGATGAAGCCGGGGGCATAAGGGGGTGAAGGATTTACAGAGAAAGCAGAGAGAGAGGGAGAGAGGGAGAGAGGGAGAGAGGGAGGGAGAGAGAGAGAGAGAGAGAGAGAGAGAGAGAGAGAGAGAGAGAGAGAGAGGCAAGACCAGTTTAGCAATATTCCAGCAACTCGAAAAAGAAAGCAAGTAAACAAAAGCATCCTGCATCCTTCCACTTACCATCCTGTGCAGGGAGCTGACTTGCTAACAAGGTACTGCTATGCTCAGAGTTGCTGGTAGCCTTCTGGTTAACCAACACCGAATGAATGGGCAACTTTAGCATTTCGATCTGATTTGCACCGTATGCTGTTATGAATCAGAGCGGGTGGATAGATAGTCATGCTATCCAATGCAGCCACACTTCAGGGGAATCACAAACCTTCTTATACAGAAATAGCCATGAAGCCAACCCAACAGGACATGATTAGCTAACAGGAAGAGTTGCTGTCACTTGGCTTCCCCGCCCTCACAGAAGCCCTACCTTCCGAGTCTGCTCCAATGGTGATGGTAGGGAGTCTCATACAACCACCTACTAATGGAGGAATCAGCCAGGAAGCCAAGAACTGGTGCAGGGCTGCAGGGAACCTCCCTCACTCTTGGTCCCACCCCCTATCTACAGGTTCTTACAGGTTGCTCAGGCACAGACAGACTCTCTCCTTTTCTTCCAGATAGCTGGTTTTCCTCTTAATCAGGTAAGCCGGGTAGGCTAAGGGCTCTATATTGCAGCCTACAATACATCCAGAGATGAACTCAGTTAGGGCTCAGAACTTTGAAATCAAGGGGACCAAGTCTGCCTTTTTCAATTTCTTCTTCTTCCTCCTCTTTTCTCCTTCTCCTTCTCCTTCTCCTTCTCCTTCTCTTTCTCCTCCTTCTTCTTACCAAGGATTGAACTCAGGTCCTTGCACTTGCCAGGTGAGTGCTTATTCTACTGAGCTATCTACCCAGCCCCTTCAATTACTTCTTTTGCAAGAAAAAGAAATCTCCATTGGGTCTTATCCCTCACCTTGACCCCACACTTCCTTTGAAACAAAGAAAGTTGGTCTGGGGAGATGGTTCAACAGTCTAAAGCTCCTGCTTAGGAAAGCTTAGGCAACCACATGGACTGTGGTTTGATCCCCAGCACCACATGCTGCACCAGCCCCACCTCCAGGGCAGGCTGAGCTGGTCATAAAAAAAAAAAAAGAAAGCTGGTCTCAGCTTGGACATAGCCCACCTAGCCCACATTAATAACATCTGGTTTTATCATTGTGTTTATTTTTCTAATTGCCTTCTGCTTATATTACGTGATCCTTCTTTCCTACTGCCATAATGACATAAAGTTTCCTCTTTTTATGTGATTTTTAGGTACAAAAAAGTCCATTTACAGTATAAAGTTAACAGTAGTATAAGTGGCACGTAGCTGATAAAAAAATTCATGATCCTAGGGTGGTGAGATAGCTCAGTGGACTGAACACCTTCTTAGGCAAGTAGAGGGACAGGGTTTGATCCTGTGCTGGCCCCATCCCCAGGCACACTGAGCAGGCCACTGAGGCCCAGTGTGGTGGCCCATGCCTATAATCCCAATGCTGGGGAGGCTGAAAACAGGAGGATCACTACGAGTCCTAAATGTGTAGTGAGACACTGTACCAAATTAACTAACTAACTAACTAACTAACTAAATAAATAAATAAATAAATAAAAATTCATGATCCTTGAGATGGGGAAAGATTAACTGCAACTTGGGAAACAAAGACACTAATCCCAAACTCCTCCAAAAACCAAAATTCAAGCCATATACTGCACAAGACCTGCAGTGCTAAAGGACCACACAGAGGGCCAAGTGGAGAAGTTCTAGTCCTGGCCTCACCACACCCATCTATCATGTGTGTTCCCAAGTCAGGCAGGGTGTCTCTCAGAGCCTGTTTTGTCTTTTCTCCAGTAGGGGAGCTACTCTCTCCATGAAGGGAAGCTATTGAGGTGAGAAATAAGGGTGAGTATGAAAATGCTTGTGTGCTGCCCAGCTACAAAATAAAGTGCACCCCTTCCCTGGCTTATGAGAGGTGGTTGTCAAGACCTGCAGGCCCCTAGCAGGCAACAAGCAGGCAGTGTCCCTGGCAGATATGCAGTTCAGTCAGCCAATGGCTACATCTTCATGGGGCTCACCTAAGAAAGTGTTTCAACTTTGTAATAGAATTGTACTCTTCTATAAAAACCCATGCCCTGAGAAACCAAAAGTACATTGGAGACCCCAGAAGGCTGACAAGGCCAGGGATGTGGATCATCTAAGGAAACCTGCAAGGAGGGAACAAAACCGGCCTACGAATGAAGCCACGGGAGCTACCACCAAAAGTGCCATAGAGGTAGAGCCACATGGAGCGCACAATTTGCCACAGATTGCCTTGAATATTACACATGGAGCTACAGGACTCGGTGCTTGCCCTGTTGGATTTTGGACTTGCGTTGGTCCTATCCTTTTGTATCCACCTGTATGCACCCTTTGAAACGGTAATGTTTACCTTGTGCCACTGAATGTTGGAAGTGTATGACATTATTTATACAGGGGCTCACGGCTAAGAGTTTGCCTTACTTGTCTCAGAGGAGACTTGTGACTTAGACTTTTCAGCAATGCTGATTGTTAGGACTTTGGAAACTCTTACAGGTGGACTAAAATGCCTTTTGCATAAAGGAAGTACATAAGTCTTTGCGGGCCCAGGGGCAGGGTGTTATGGTTTGTGTCTAGATGCTCTCCAAAGCCTCATGCAGTCATGGAGTGACTTCCAGAGTTTATGATTGGCTCAGAGTCCAATGCTAGAATTATGGGTGTGAACGCTACACCCACCCTGAGGCAGGCAGCCCACTTATAGTGTTTTGCTGTTTTCCACATGAATTGTTACCCTCCTCCATGTGCCATTCTACCTTGGAGCCAGCCAAGTATGGACAGAAACTTTCACAAACTGTGAGCTAAGTAATAAACCATTGCTCCTTAAAAAAATAAAAAAATAAAAAAATAAAAACCCATGCCCATGCTCTCCTTTTAGGGGAGTGTTTCCAGGTACAAGGTGATTAAATGAGAGCCATGTGCAAAGCCACAACAGACAGACAAGGCCATTACAGGGCTCCCGGGAAGCTGTGCCACTGTGTCAGGCCCAAGCACAAGATGAGGGTTGGGTGCAAAGAGGCATTGTGCACAGTAACATGACGTAGTATCCCAAGGTCTGCAGGCTTGCTCAGGCCTCCTCTCTGGCTCCTCACAGGAGAACTGGTGGAGACCAGAAAGCAACAGAATGCAGAGCCCAGGTATCCTAACTAACAGGAGTTGCAAGCACAGGCCGAACCCATCCCCAGGCCTAATTCTTTTCTTTCTTTCTTTCTCTCTTTCTTTCTTTCTTTCTTTCTTTCTTTCTTTCTTTCTTTCTTTCTTTCTTTCTTTCTTTCTTTCTTTCTTTCTTTCTTTCTTTCTTGTCTTTTTGACACAGGGTCGCACTTTGCAGTTCAAGCTGGCCTTGAGCTCACTTTGTAATCCAGGCTGGTCTCCAACTCACAGTGATCCTCCAGGCATGTGTCTCCCAGGCCAATTTCTACACAGCCCTTAGGCTAAGAATGTAAGTACATTTTTTAAATGATTGGGCAAAATAAAATGACTACTGTTTATTAACTTGTGCAAGGTATGTAGGATTCAAATTTCAGCAACCACAAATCAAATGCTTGCCTTCCAGTACCAGGAATGCATGCTCTACAAATGCTCTATCACTGAGCTGCACCCCAGGCCCTACAAAGTTTTGTTAATACACAGCCATGCCCACTCATTTACTACCATCTATGGCTGTCAGAGGTGCAGTCAAAGCTGAAGAATTATAACAGAGACCACAGATACAGCTCAATGACACAACACTTGCCTGGCATGTCCCCTGACTTCACTTCCTGGTAGCAAAAGAAAAAAAGAATTGTGACAGGCAGAAAATATGTGGATCTCTAAGAAAAAATATCTATTATCTAGCATTTACAGAAAAAAATGCAACAATATCATTGGCCATGCTTATGTGAGATGCTTAACACATGCCCCATGTATCCCCACCATCCTGTGTTTTTTTTTTTTTTTTTTTTTTTTTGTCTTTTTGAGACAGGGTCTCGCTATGCAGTTCAGGCTGGCCTTGAGCTCACTTTCATAGCCCAGGCTGGTCTCGAACTTGCACCGATCCTCCTGCCACAGCCTCCCGAGTGCCATCCTGTGTTTTATATTTCACCTGACTCCTAAGAAACTGTGTGGCCTTGAGCAAGTCACTTAATTTCTCTGGGTTGAAAGCAGTCACTAAAAAACTCAGAAGCAGGTTGCTAGGTTCATTTCTCACTAGGCTGAGCATTCATCAGAGAGGGTAGAGACTGCACTGCTGGACACCAAGTGGAGAGACCTAGTTGGTAGCTGTGTGCTGGGTGACTGTTGAGTGGTTCACCACAAGGTGCACACACAGTAAATATGACCTTTGTTGAACTTGAAATGAGGATCTCGGGATTCCAGGAAGAAGAAGCTAGTGCAGGGATTCTAAGCTGGAAGAGGAGCAGGAGCCTCGGCCAGGTGACAGATCACAGAGTCCGAGGACAAGATGAAGGGATGTGTGTGCCAGAGCAGAACTAGGGGATCACTAGTCCCCAAACTAAGACTGAAGGGACAATTTGTGAGCCTCTTGGAGGTGGAAGCCTGTTGGCTTTGGGCTCAGAGGTGGCAGCCCCAGATGCAAATAGCTCAGTGGGTGTGACTGCCGGTCTGGCTGTGTGACCTTGGTGCTGACCGGTCTTAGCTTCCCTCCTAGCAGCCAAAAAAGGTCTCCTAGACGAGCAGCCCAGCCCAACCCCAGCCCCACCTTTCAAGAAAAGGTCTCAGAAATAATTCCAGCCCAAGGATTGCCGGGGAAGTGTGGGGGGTGGGGGAATGTCTTCAAGGCGAAGGGGTCCACAACTCCCAGACCCCAATCCAATAGGCTAAAGCAACCGGCTCCGACCCTTACCCGTGTGCTCTGGCCTCTGTGTATGTCCCCCGGCACTAGACACTCAGTGCCCGGGAGGGACGATGACGTCCTTGTCCCTCCTGGCCGGAACAGCTGCCTCCAGCTCACTCCGCCGGCCAATTAGCCGGAGCTGTCACCACGGCAACGACAGCTGGCGGGCCAAGGCTGGCGCGCCCCAGGTTTGTGGTCCCTCCCCTGGGGTGCGGTGCGGTGCCCGGGAACCGAGGGGAATAGGAAGGGAAGCCAGGGGGGAGAAACGTCTGCCCCACCCCCCTTCTCCCCGGGAGCCTCCTCAGGCCCTCCATCCCGGCTTTCGGGGTCCCCTGCCCCGCCTTCTGGGCACAGCGCCACCGCGGCACAGGTCGCCTACGCTCCGCACCCGCTTTCTGCAGGCAAGTTTGTGGGAACCTAGGCAGGTGCCCTCCATTCCGCGCGCTCCCGGGCCGGGGTGGACGCGGCACGCCCCGCACCCTGCACCTTGACAGCCTCAGCCCTACCTGGATGTACGCCATCTTCGCCCGCGCGCACTCACTCCGGCCCGGGCATGGCGCCGCCACCACCACTTTGCCCTTGCTGACAGGGGATGGGGAGAGAGCGGGGGGAGGAAAAGGCGGCCGGGTGGCCCCAGACGTGACTGGCGTGGCCGATGAGCGGCGCCCGCCCCTCCGCAGGCCGCCCCGTCCTCGCCTTCGCCAGCTTGCGGGCTCCCAGACCCGGGCCGTCTCCCCGGTGGGCAGAGCGCCCGCGCTGGGGACCCTGCCTCAGCCTCCCTCGCCGTCCCGCGCCGCTGCCCCCTAGGCGCTGCCTCGGTTGGTGAGGCCGGCGCCTGGGCTGGGAGGCCCAGGGCGGCCACGGACACCGCAACGACCCCTGCGCAGGCGGGGCCGGAGACGCCGGGGCCCGAGCGCGGGAGGCGGGGAAGGGGGGGCGGACAGGGCGGGCGGGGGCTGGCACCTCGCGACACCTGGGCCGGGCGGCTGAAGCCCAGGGCGCAGAGCAGCGTGCACAGTCCGAAGCCGCGAGGGTCCTCCGCCTCCAGCCATCTCCCCAGGCGGCTTGGAAAAACTTTATTCCCGCCCCACTCGACGCGCCTGGAACGGCTGTGGCGAAGTGGACGGAGCTAAGCGAACGGGAACCCAAAGTTCAAGATGGGCGTGGGGCGCCCTAGAAACTCGTCGCAGCCCTGTGCTGCGAGGGTTGTGGGAAGAGCTGAGTGTCCCTTTGCCCGAAACCTGCTTGAGTCGCACCCCAAACGCAACAGGTCTATCGCGGGGCGGCCCTGCAGCGCCACCCAGCGGCGTACTTCACCTCGCGAGCCCCTGCCCGCGGACAGCCCTCTCCAGCCCGAGAGCGTGCGCCCCAGGGCGTGACCGCCTGCCGCCTGCCGGCGTGGCTGGGCGCCCCGGACCGCAAGGCCTCCACCGTATCTTCCAGTCCAGAGTTCGCAAGCCCAAGCCACAGAGGCCTGGTGCAGCCCTCCACGGTGGGGTAGGAACGTGGTCTTCTGCTGGTTCTCCTTTTTAAGTAAATGTCCGGCCCTTTCCTGTTGCTAGTACCAGGTTTATCAGCCTTGTAATGTTAACCTCCCAACGCTTTTTCTATTTTTTGTCAGTAAAAATGGGATAAAGTCTCAGTCCTGCAGGAAACAAATGAGAAAACGAATGCAAAAGTATTAAAGCAAGTATTGTACATATGTATATTTCTTCTGGGTAAAAACCTAGCCCGTGTATACGTTTTTGAGTACTGCGTGTTTAATTTGCAGCATAGCCTGTAGCGTGTTAAGTGGTTATGTTAGGGCAGGCATAAGCCCAGCGGCTAATGGGCATTAACCTGTTATCCTCATGCAGCAGTACATCCAGACAGCCTGAGCAGAGTAGCTTTTGCTGTTGCTGTTGGCCGTTCTCTCCATGAGAGGGTGCTGGTTATTCCCAAATTACAGAAGAGTGTGAGGTCAAGAGAGGAAAAGCTGCCTTCCAAAGACAGGACCACTAGTGGCAGACCCTGGCCTTTCAACCCCATAAATCGCAGTGTTTCTCCAGCATTCCTGGAATGGGCACTTGTTGGAAGTGGATTCACAGAGAAAGAGCACCTCCCGGAGTGGATGATGCATCTGAGAACCCCAGAGAAGTCGAGGAGTCTCCTGGATATGTCCACGAACCTAATGATAGTTAACCTTTTTATTATTTTGTTTTGTTTTTTAATTTATGTATTTGGTACAGGGTTTCACTACGCAGCTCAGACTAGCAGTGATCCTCCTGTTTCAGCTTCCCTGGTGCTGTCCGGGCATGGCATGTCCGGGGTTCCCAGGCCAGCCTGGCATGCAGTACGTAGGATTGAACTCAGGTCCTTGAGCTTGCCAGGCAGGCGCTTAGGCTGCTGAGCTATGTCCCCAGCCTAATGAACCTTTTTTAAAAGATGCAGTCTTCAGCCTTTTACAAAAAGTCATTCTTTTGGTTCTCTGATAACCACAACACAACACATTCTGGATGAGAACAGAGGCATAAAAAGGTGAAGTAACTTGCCCAGGGCACACAGTTTACAAATGCTGGAATTAAAATCTGGGGACCTCAACTGGCCACTGCATGGGGCTACCCCAGAATGCCAAATTTAGGAGAAGAGCTATGAAGCCTTTGAAGTCTCTTTGGTAACTTAATCTCTGAAAACTTGAAACTGTCTGAGTGAATAAGTATATTCCCCTAAGGGAAGAGGTTCTTTAAGTGAGAGCCACTAGAACCTACCTTTGGTATTATCAAATGGGCCTGCACAATACATACTTAATAAATGCTTGATGTGTGAGCAAACTGACAGGTAATAATAATAACTCTCAAGAAAGGCAGCTAGTATGCTCTGGGAACTAAGCAGGGATCTCTGTAAGGGGGCACTGTGGTGTCCCCATTTCGCAGGTGAGGAAGCTGAAGTTCAAAGGTTGGGGCGAAGTGAGTGTCCTGAAGGACAAGCTACCAAGATGAGTCTGCTTAGCAATAAAGGCCCAGCTCTTATAGGTGAGAAAACATGTGAGAAGTCAGTGTAGCTGGGCGTGGTGGCTCACGCCTGTAATCTCAGCACTTGGGAGGCTGAGGCAGGAGGATGAGTGCGAGTTTGAGACCAGCCTGGGCTACAAAAGTGAGCTCAAGGCCAACCTGAACTGCACAGTGAGACCCTGTCTCAAAAAAAAAAAAAAAAAAATTAAAAAATTTTTAAAATAAAAAATAGAAGTCAGTGTAAACCTTCATTAGGCAGTGTCAGAGGTCACTCTGACACTGGTTCTAGGGCCCCATTGCTCTTCAAATGTCTGCTTGCTCTTCACAGAGCCATTCCGTTTGGCTTTGAGGTATCACCTAGACACCGGTAGCGCTGGTTTGGGCAAGGCAGCTAGTGCCTCTGCAGACCTTGGTGGAGGAATACCACCTTCAGATGACCAACATATGCATGACATTGTGTGTGACCTGTGTGAAATAAAGGGAGACCCAGCGGAGAGAACTTCAGGGCCACAGAGATAGGGCCTCACCCTAGTGTGACTAAGGACCTATCACTAAGCCGAGCACCCAAGAAGCAGAGATGAGATTATTCTAGAAACCAGGGGTGCTTAATCTGGGGAACCATGGGTAGTTTAGGAAAAAGTTACATATCCTTGCTACTGACCTCTAACAAAAATTTGGTATTTCTTTCCATTATGAGTGCAGGCAACAAATTGGTATTCTCTGCCTGCCTTCTTTTGTCAGTAGTAGAAAATATGTGTGTGTACGGTGTTTGTTTACATGTATCTTGCAGTTGTTGCAAGTAAGTTGAAATTTCATTTCTATTCCTCTGGCTTGAAAATTAGAAGTTATTGGGCCCACTGCTTGATCTTTTATTTAATTCATTAATAAAGAAGTATGTGTATTATAATATTTAAATTTGTTGAAATGTTGTGGTAACTGTATATGCAAGCAACCCTAATTTCATTATTATTCCACCTATTCTAGTCTATGATTTCAAAAACATTCTGGGCTACCTGGCATAGGATGGTTTAATTAATATCCCTGAAGGAGGGTTGCCCCTTCTTAGCTCAGAGGGGGGAGGGAACTGCAGCTCTTGGGCTGGCATGCTACCTAGTAACATTCAACAGACAGAAGGTGCCAGGGGTCAGGCAGCCTCCTATGCTCCACTTCCCCAACACCACCGCTGAAGAGCAAGGTGGGTCAGGATCAGGATTTTGGCAAAGGTGTACACATTTGGGGAGGGGTGACGTGAATAGATTTCTGTGGGATCCATGAACTCCTGAAAAAAAATTATACCTCTATTGCCACTAACTGCTACCCAAAATTTTATTTTTCTTTTTTTTTTTTGT
>PVJA010020977.1:0-36124 GCA_004027025.1 Myocastor coypus | reverse complement strand
AAAAAAAAAAAAAAAAAAAAAAAAAAAAAAAAAAAAAAAAAAAAAAAAAAAAAAAAAAAAAAAAAAAAAAAAAAAAAAAAAAAAAAAAAAAAAAAAAAAAAAAAAAAAAAAAAAAAAAAAAAAAAAAAAAAAAAAAAAAAAAAAAAAAAAAAGATACACAATAACTGAAGCCAGGAGTAACAGGAACCTAAAGCAAGAGAAGAGCGGTAAGAATGTAATAATAATAACAACAACAACAATAACAACACTCTGCTGTGAAACAGTATTCATTACGATTTCATTCTGCCTAATTGCTAGAGCTGGAGATGTGCTAGAAAGATGACCATTTGAAATTCTTCTATTCATTAAAGTCTGGTAGTGCCCTTGGGATGCGGAAGAGATGACAAAAGAGAACAAGATGAGTCAGACCCTTGGATTTATCTGTCACCGTCCTATAAAAATAAATGTGCTTACAATGAAAATTCTTCATTAAGGTCAAAATTCAGTTGTAACAATAAACCTTTATTTAAGAACAAGTGCATTAATTAGAACTCTTTTAATTGATTTTTTCTGCTTCTGCTTCAATAAGTTTGCAAATAGTTGTAACATAAAATATTTATTATGCTTCATATATATACATAGCATGCTTTTCCTCTTAAAAATGTCTTAGGAAAATATGTTCTATGTGTCAATAAAATGATGAACGTTGACCTAGTTAAAATTCTTTTTTCTGATTTTTTTTTTTTTTTTTTTGGTGGGACCAGGGTTCAAACTCATGACCTTGCACTTTCCAGGTGGGCACTTGTGCCATGGAGCTATCTCCCCAGCCCCCTTAGAATTCTTGTTTAAAAACACAATAGCCATTTAGATGAAAGGTTACATTTTTAAGTAAAGCTGTGGTAGAGGAAAAAATAAAGCATATTAAACTGAAGTTTAAACATAATTTTTAGTTACTTGGGAAAGATGTATGTTTAACCACTAAAGATATCCAGAGAGAAGGAATAACACTTGTCACTAGCAGCCCTCTGGTTCACACCCAGCTGCAGTACTCGGAAGTTAGTCTACAGAGTTGTTCTGTATTACACATAACCAGTGTTCCTTGCAGGGTAGGTGACCCCATATTTTGAGTCAGAACAAAATCCAGGACGGGCTTGGAACTTCCTGTTGTTGCTAGTCCAGGGCCGCAGATGATCTCAGGGACATCAAATGTGGCTTTCGTGATGAAAAAATATAGGAGACAGCTTGAAGGGTCCCAGGCTGGGGAACCCTGAAGCTTCAGTCTGGGATGGGGTGAGGCTAGAAAAAAGGCTGTACTCCTCCAGGTAATATTTCAGGTGAGGACACAGTCAGCCTTAGATAGTCCTCTTAGGCAGCTCTTTTTCTATAGTAAGTTTAATTGCTTCTACTTTCCTACACTGTTTGAGGTAGGTAGGCTTCTTATTGTGGAAATTTAGTTTTAAAACATATAGAAAACTGGGTGTGGTGGTGCATGCCTATAATCCCAGTGCTGGGGCAGAGGGGGCGAGGTGGCTGAGACAGAAGGATCACCACAAGTCCAAGCTGTGTAGTAAGACCCTGTACCAAATAAGTAAATAAATAAATAAGAGATTTTAAAAAATATATATAGTATCTTCATCTACAGTAGAGATATATGGATGAAAGAATGAGGTAGAAGTAGATTCTACAAGTGAAATCCCTGTGTATACTCAATTAATTTTGTAGGAGTGGATCCTTCTCCTGATGCTACCATCTATTTTCCCTGTGTACATGTGTCGACTCATTCCACCCTCCTGCTCCAAGCCTCAAAATTGTTAAGACCCATAAAGCATCTTGGGATGTTATTTTGGACACATCCAGCTGTATTCAGGTCCATTGTTCTTTTATGAACAATATTCTAAACAATTTGATCACCTTCCTTTACATCTGTCCCCTTAGCAATAGGGTAAGGTTCACGGTACTGCTTTAATATTACCTAATACATAAGTCCATAATGTTGAAACACATTATACTTTGTCAATATAGTTTCCTTCCAAAGTCTTTGATAAATCATATTGAAATAAATCAATCTCACATATTAATGTGTAATTCCATAGAAATCAACGCACAATTAAATTTTCTCTCCTAAATGCACATTTGCCTTGGGGGCTCTTTTGAAATATATTTGTAATGTCTGTTGACAGCAGGGTAGGTTTTTAAATTTTATATGAATGCATCCTTTAATAATAAGAAGTGAACATGGATTATACATATTGAATACATAACTAATAAACACTTAAAATACTCTATTTAGAAAAGAAAATTTTATGCCCAGAATGTAAAGAAGATAAATGGTTGAACTGTGAGTAGCAGGAAACCCAATAGAATGAAACTTCCTTATTCACATGCTTCTTCCTATTCTAATGGAATTGCTAGCAGGTGTGTGGATAGTGTGGCTTGGGTTTTAAGCACTCCATTTACAACACTCAAACATGGGAAAGCCATATACCTACCTCAAGTCTGGTTTTCTCATGGGTCAAGTATCCTACTTCATTAAATTCCCATAAAGATTACTGGAGTATCTGAAGACCAAAGTCTACAAAGGGATTATCAGCATCCTCACTCTACATAATATGCTCCAGCTAACTTCTTGCATACCTGGCTGTCTCCCAAGATATAGCATGAGTGACAACAGTCACCACTGTATACTCTGTAGCAGGTAAACATTTTGTGTTTATGCCAAATTCCTAAAAATCATGCACTATTGAAGGCAGTTTCTCATCAGACTAGACTTTCCCATCACTAATAGAAGAAAACTTGGGGGATGGGCAGAATAGATTTCCTGGGTTGTCTGCTGCCCTAGACCCTTGGAACAAAGGTAGTCTATAGCCCCTTAGTGCCCACAGCCTACATTTTCCATATGAAGACACCCCGGGTGAGGAATCAATGAAAAGCTCCACCTCTGGAAGATAGGGGTGTGAATCAAGAAAAGCAAGAGTCAGAGATAGCATTACTCTTCCAAGTGAGTGGCACAGCCATAGACCCAGTACATGGGACACATGAGAGAATGTGTTTATTGTAGAACTCAGATGCCAAAGTGCAGAAGAAATAAAGTGCTTTCTGCAGCTGCATCTGGCTTTTTGGCACACTCTGCACCCTGTAGAACTGATTGTCCCTGCATCTGCTCCTTCTCATTTTACTAGTTACCTGTACACTAAGCTTTACCCATTTTGACCAATACTGCCTGGAACTTGGATAAAGTTGCCACTGTAATGTCTGTTGTCAAGCTGCTAAGAACCTTTCCAGGAAAACTTTTCCTTCTGTAAATGTAACAAAAATCCCTATTCTGGAACTCTGATGTGTGAGCATCGTAATCTTAGATGATAGATTAGATAAATAGATAGATAGATAGATAGATAGATAGATAGATAGATAGATAGATAGATAGATTCTGAAAATTTAGAGAAAACTCTGTTTTATCCTAAAGTAAGTGTACTGTTTCTGTTAATGAGTACAAAGCTCAAAGGGTTAATCCGGAGACTGTACAGTTAGGTAGGCCTTCAGGAACTTTGACCTACAAGGAGGCTTTGTGAAAATCCTCACCTTTCGTGGAGCTTTTCACACGTCAGGAAAGTGAGATGCATTTCATGGGTTTCCTTCTACACATTTTTATGCCATACCTTTCAGCAAAAGCTTTTACAATGATATTAAACATTAACTCTGGATGGGTTAATCCCAAGACACAGCAGCAGCCTTAAGGTTAATAGTCCTTTTAATTAAAGGATAAGTCAGTTATTGAACACAGAAGCTAATCACAAAAGGATTACCACTGAAAATGAACATAGTCTGTGCAATTAGTCTGATAATTAAGACTTAAGTACTGGACAGAGATCAAAGTGCTTGTAATATGCAATAAAGTTCCCAGAGTTGTAAGGATATTCAAAATGTTAGCTTGTGCTTTATTGCACCTTCCATTTATCGTGTACCCATGATAGCAGCAAACACATTTCCCCGATGGATGTCAGCATGGATAACTGCAACAGCTGTTACTACATAAGCCTGGTGTTTCTCACAATATGATTACTCTGTCAACGGCAGCCGTAAAAGGTGGCATCTGTATTCATCAAACAAAGTTATCAATAAATGTAAAACCATACAACAATTACAGATCTCAAAGGAAGAACAAATCCAAGTAGGAAAAAAAATGTCAACCACACTCTTTAATTACTAAGATTGTTAATCAATAAAATGCCTTCATAACTTTTAATTAAAATTTTATTTGAACTGGATGTTTGGAGAATCTGATTCTTTGTTTTCATTACATTTAACAGTTGCATTACAAAAATCCTCCTGGCATCTGTGAGCAGCCAGCCCCTGGGGGACACTTTATAGCTGTAATTGCATATTCTCACCTACAGAGGGTGTTAAGCATCCTTGTTAAAAATAAGGAAACTAGGAGACAAATCACAGTAGCCATTATAGTGGAAGAAATTACTAGGTAGAGCAATCCACCGGCTGTCAAGAAAGGTTAGTAAAAAGAGGAGTGAGGAAATCAGCCATTCAGCAATTCATCATGGGCCGAAACTAGCTCTAAAATAAAAGCAAGGAAAAAAAGGTTTTGGTTTTATGAAGTCAAAATACTGCCTTCAATGATAGCAATGAATAAAGATTATAAGAGGTTCCTATGAAGAATAAAAAGATGAAATGATAAAGAAAAAATCAATTGCTCTAATCACACTGATACTTAGGCAAGATATGAGAACAACTAGTTAGAATTCCCAAGCTCTATGCTATATACATTATTGTTACTTTATCTCTAATTATGTTTATAAGGGTCCCCATAATTTCTGTATCATTGGCCCCAGGAGCTGCTTTGTGAATTCCCATATCTTCGTCTTAGCCTTTCCAAGCACCACGGTCATGTTTTTAAATACTCTTTTTTATTTGTATAAAAAGAAACTTAGATTGGTTTACAAGAAAACAAAAGAGAGTAAGAGACTAGGAAAGAAAGAATGAAAGAAAGAAAGAAAGAAAGAAAGAAAGAAAGAAAGAAAGAAAGAAAGAAAGAAAGAAAGAAAGAAAGAAAGAAAGAAACTTAATCTTGGATTTCATTCTCAACTAAGTTTTCACTAAGATCTCATTTGACTCTCAATTCTAGCCCGAGTGGACAAACTGTTGACTATAGTTCACCTCACTGCTCAAGTAATTGGCACATTTTCTTTTCATATTTAAATATTGATTGATAGACAATTCAGTACTCAGCAGTTCATTCCTCAAGCTTTTCTTCCTTAAACTCGGTTGCATTTCCTAGCTCACCACATCAGTAACAGTAATTGTGAACCTTAGCAATGCACCAGTCTACCTCGCAAATGCCGCTGATAGGTCTCAGGGCCCCCAGCTGCAAATATGGCACCTTGACGTGCAACAAAACTGCAGAGACAGGAAGGTCTCTCTGCCTGTCTTTCTTGGAGCAGCTCCCTCCAAAAAAAATCCTCTGCTCTTTCTCCTAAGGTGGATCAGATGGCTCATCTCAGAAATGTGTTCCCTATGCCAGGAGGAGGGGAATGATTCTATCTATGAGGACGCAGGGCCTCATAGAAGAATTTGAATAACCTTGACTTCCTAAATTCCCCCAGCTTACTGCCATCAGATCAGACCCTCTCTGTCCATTCAGATTTCTGAAGTCCTGTCCACTTCCTTCTGCCTTTGGTTCTTCATTTCCAAAGGCTCTCATGTCACATAAAAGTTAGGTTAAATAAAGTTGCGCACTTTTCTCTGGTTAGTCTGTCTTTGCTTGTACAGATCTCATTTATCTGGTGATAAGTGAGCAAAAGATATTGCTCTTCTGCCCCTGCACCAATATTTCTCTCATTCATAGCTCACAGCAGATAGAACATACCTTTTATATTACTACTCCTCAAGAAAGTTAATGTGCTATCATCAAACCATGGCTTGCAATATTGGCAGGGGTTGGGAGAGCTGTACGTTACTAGCATGTGTCCAGGCCAACTTCGCTTTGAGTTCTTAGCAAACAATAATTATACCTATAAGATCAGGGCCGTAAGAGGAAAGAGAAGAAAATGATACCTTATACTTAAATAATGCTTTAGAGATGCCAGGCACTATTCTAAGTTCTTTAGAAAAATCAATTCATGTAGCCCCTCACACAAATCTGAGGGAGCAACTTGCCATTTATGTTCCAAGAATTTAGGTGCTCCTCCCATATCACACTGGCAGAGGTGAGTGACACACTCTTCAGGGTTCATGTCCCGAGCTTCTGTTCTATACTGTGATTTAAGAAAATAGCATTGTTTGTGTGTTTTGTGTCAGCCCCGTACCAAAAGTTCATTTCTGTTCATATAATTTTGCAGGTAGGTTTTATATGGACAGAAATCAAGACCCAATAAGAGGAATTGAACCTGCCCAAAGCACACAGTAGGACTAGTACCCACTGTCAAATCTAGTTCTATATGAGCCTAAGAACCCCTAATACATCACATATTGTGAAGATAAGAAATGATTGCTGAATTTTAATTCCAGTAGTATTCAATGATGAACAAGAAAGAAGAAAACAAAGATGAAAGGGACAAAGGGCAGTGAGGTCACATGCATGTGCTACATAATTCTCTCCTTTCAGGTGGAGAAATTAAGAAACAAAGAGATTAGGCAAAGCTTAGAAATTTTCCCAAAGGATAAGGATGGCTATTAAAAGGGATCCAAATACTACGGGGTAGATTTTCTAAGTGGAGCAGATGATATTTGAAGAATGAGAACTCTTTGTTTATAGGGGAATAAATCTGAGGTTGAGGAGGGCAGAGGACATGTAAATGACATAAAACTTTATGTGGAGATGTTCTCAAGAGCATGAAGGTCAGATTTTTACCATTTTCCTTCTCAGGGATAAATATCAGGGCTGTGATGTCCATGATTACACATACTCCTCTCTGCCAGCATAGGAAGTTGAGTTCAAATAAACATCAAGAAAGAAACAGAGGCTCTAGTTCACAGCTTCTAATAAATGTATCTGGGCAGAGTTATGGACCAGTTCCACTCTACTTAACTGCCATGCTAGGAGTCAGTAACCCCAACCTCTCCAAAACCAGCAGGCTCTGTAGCTATTTTCAACTTAGCATTGATCATCTTTTTCCATCCTTTTCACTTTCAGCATTACACTTCTTCCTGTTTTTCACCTCTGTGCTTCCTAGAAGTTACTAGGGTTCCCCCCACCTTTTGTAGTCAACAATTCAGGATGGATAGCAAACCCACCTACTTCACCACAGAGCAGATTTCAAATAGTATGTGAAGACCCATATTCCTCTCCATTATTTAGTATGGCCTAGTATGCCCATATAGTATGTAAGGATATTGATGGAAGTGGTTCATATTCTTAAAAAAATATTTAGTATTTTATTTATCTCTCTAAACAAAGCAGAGGCATACCCAACACAAATAGTTTTAACCATTTAGTCTCAGCCACTGCGTATAAATAGCAGTCATATTTGAACATCAAAGGGATGTTTCAAACCTTAAATGATATGTAACAAGCATTGCAGAGGCCCAAGTGTTACGCCGCTCCGACATTCTGGGATGATTGAACATGAACAGAATTGAAATATGAAAGCCATATTTTTTAAAACTTTCATTTTGCAAAGGTTAATTGACAAGCAGTTTGAGCAGTGGGAATGAGCTGCAAGTAAGTTTCCAATTACCAGAATATAGACTTGGAGAATGTGTAAAATATATAAATCTTGAAATGCTAACAGAACTTGCATTTATTAGGTTGAGGAGAGAGCAGCATAGACTTGAAGACATTATGACTCACTTTATAAAGCTATAACTATCTATATAAAGTTAAAATAAATATCTTGGTTTTAATTTCAGGTAAAAAACATTCTGTAAATTTTTTTAACAGGGACCGTGAATCACTCATAAAGTGCAAATTCTTGTTCTATTAATAAAATAGAAAAACTGCACATGGGTAGAGTTGCGTGGTTGTATTGATCTTTGTCTTCATATATAGACACAGATATGCAAATTCACTGTCAAATAGATTAGCAAAATGTAAGCAGCATAGCGATCTGAAGGAGAGTCTATCTTGTTGCAATTTTTAAATTTCTCAATCCATCAGTTAAATGTGGATTCAGGGCACAGACTCATATTTTCTTGTCAAATAAATTATGTCTTACATCAAAGACCACACAGATTCCTACTTAACAAAACAGGAGAATGTCTGAATAGACCATAAATGTGAAATATGCAAGAGAGCAAAATGAGACAGCCAATAAAATAAAAGATTTGTTAGTCTGCTTAAAACTATCTACAAAATGGTACCACTGACAATCAGAACCAGTGATTAAAGAAATATTCTTTTAAACTGATGCTAATTTTTTTCCGTGAGAAATGAGTTCTGGTGATAATGCAAAATGCTAACAAATTGAAGTATCTAAAAAGTTTATAATTAGACAACAAAGGCTTAACTGGTGCATCCATTCTTTTGCTTGATTATTAACATGTCATGTACACATAATATAATAGAGGAAAGGAACAAGAAATGTGCTAGATCTTTAAGAAATAAGCCAGGTACCAAATTATATAGCTGTAAATCTACGGGTCAATATTTGTTACATCAACTTGACATTTCTCCCTTTTCAAGTAATTTATAGAAATTAATTTTCTTTACAAATGTCTTCTACTGTGTTTGTCCTCCAAAGTGGCATTGGGAGGTACAGCAATCCACCTCTAACAGCCACTGTAGTAGATGTCAGTTCAGTTATTTAATAAATTAAATTGTTGGTAGTCCTTGGATTAGTAGTGTCTATTTTTGTTTGGCTTTAGTTTTATTTTGGGGCACTTAGGGGTTGCTTTGTTGCTATTGTTGCTGTTTTGTATTTGTTTTTTCATCACTTGAAAACTAAACTCAGGGCCTTTGTACTGAGATACATCTCCAGCCCTTTTTAATTTTTCTTTAATTTTGAGACAGACTCTTGCAAAACAGCTAGGTTGTTCAAAAACCTGGCAGTCCTCTTGCCTCAGCCTTCCAAAGTACTGGGATTATACACATGTGCTACCATCCCCAGCAGAATAGTACTTGTTTAACATGTAACCAAAGAACTAATTAAATGAAGAAAATTACTTCCAGTTTTTATTTAAACAAACACAGCAGTATATCAATTCTTAGATAAACCCACCTTCCAAAGTGCTTCGTAGGATTCAGCTTAGCAGTAAAGCAAGATAATGCAGGAAAAGTGTTTCTCACCATACCCAGCACATGGAGGGCACTCAGAAATTAGAAGCTCTGTTTAATCGGATGGAGTCAGTAACAACTCCAGAAACATGGGGTCTTCTTGCCGATCACCATGGATTAGTCTGCGTGGCCTGCTGTAATGAAATTCCAAGGACTGCATGGCTTAAACAACAGAAATGTATTCTCTCGTGGTCCTGGAGGCTCAAGTCCAAAATCAAGTGATAAAAAGGTGGCTTCTCCTGAGGCCTTCACCCTCAGTTTACAAGTGGTCACTTTCTAACTGCACCTCATATGATTTCCCCTCTGTGAGAAAACAGTCTTGGTGTCTTTGTGTCCAAATCTGCTCTATGAGGGCATCAATCAGATGGGATGGGCCTCCTTTAAACTTGGTTACCTCTTTAGAGGCCCTGAGAATTCAAAATCACAGCCCTCCTCCTTTTTGGGGTCCTCATCCTTGAGACGACCATCACAGGAGAAGTCCTCCACCTTGCCGCAGATCTCCACAAAGAAGATTCTCTTACAGCTGGAGCAGGTCTCTTTCTAGAGATAGGAGAAGAGAGAGATCATTGTATAGGGAGACAAATCACAAGCCATCCCGATCCTTCTCTAGGTCTCGCAGCCAATCTAGGTCCAATGAAAGGAAATAGAAGATCCGTTTGCAGAAGTGGTGCACAGAAACTAACTTCACTGACAGGAGTATGTACAGAAAATCGAAGTTTTGTTTGAGACTTCATAAGCTTGATGCATTTTTAAGATGTCTTAGCTGTTCACCTTTGTGTCTTGGGATAGTGATGCAGCAATATAACTCTTCCTCTGGTTTGCGATGGCTCATAGCGGCATGGAATACCAAGAATTGTTACTTTACAACGTGCCCTCAAGTAAGATGAAATTTGCTTTGAACTTTAGTCTTGCACAGACTGAAAGTAAACCTCTAAACTCTGCCTAGTTAAAGTGGAGTGCTCTAATATTACAAAAATGAAACGGGCAAAAATTGAGCAAGACCTGCTTCACAGCCAAGATGACAATATATGAACGTGCCACTGGGTACAGAAAAAGGCTGAAAGCAGAACTAAGTAACGTGGTTTTTAAAAGGGAACCAGTCTTTATCCTGGGCAGAGGTTTCCTGGTTGGTATAGAATCGGTTAAATTTAAGTTTACCTGGCTAGATCACGAACGTGCCTTCTGTGATGCTGCGTATGAGCACATAGCAGTTTGCGTCTTTACTTGGAAACCTGAGATTTCAAAGAATCAATGTCCTGCTGGTTTAAGGGTACTTCATAGAGCTGAACTTTTGCGTTACTGTGAAAGATTTGTTCTTTATGCTGTTCTTTGTAATACATTTTGTGAGAGTCTTTGGGATGAAAGTTTTGGTTACAAACTGCTATTTTTTTTAAAAAAAGAGAAGGGCTGTGAAATCATTTCAGGAGACTTTAAGTAGCTAACCTACAAACTTTACAGAAAGGGAAAAAAGAAATCATCTCTTCCCTGTTTCCCTTCTCTGAGTTACAAGGAGGGAGGGTCAGTGTGAATGTCTGTAATTTAAACCCTGGCATAATGCCTAGTACAGGGTTTCTGCGGCTGGGTTCAATAAATAGATGTTGTCAAGTGAAACACCATTGTAGAGTCACACTTGTTTCTTCAGCCAAATTCACAACATCTGCATAGCTCCATTGTTCTTTGGGGCCCTTCCCTCCTTAAAATGACGGATCACCACATAATAAAAATGCTTTCACCTTTATCTCCACCTATCTCACCTCCTTTAGTTCTCCTTTTATTGCCAAGCTCTGTGTCAGGTGATCCATCCACCTGTCTCTCACTGGCTTCCTGGCACCCAGCAGCTCCAAACCACTCTGGTTTTAAATATTGGAAGGTCTTTTATTATAATCATTGAGGTTAGTCGATTAGTGGAGATGTGGGATAGGCTTTAATTACTTAGAAAAAAAAGAGTTTCCTGACTGGCTTTAGCCAAGAAAATCTCCTCAGAGCCAAAGTGACCCAGCTGGGGAAAATACTTAGAGGCAGCCTCAGCAATAAACCCAGGCAGCTAAGACTCTTGGGGCAGCCTAGCAGAGGGTTAGCATCTTTGCCTAACCCTGAAATAAATCTCCAAATACAGAGACCTAAGATTTAAAAGGGTTATTTTTAAAAAATATAGAAAATGTATAGTTTTAACAAATCACTTTTTTTTATCAAAAGAGGAGGTGAATGGTTTGTCTGTGGGTACCATTTATTACTGTGGAGCCTCTGCGACCCACATTCCTCTCAGCTTCAGGTCAGAATTAAAGCACATGCATCAAGGTCGACCAGATAGCTCAGCAGACTAAAGTGCCTGCTTAGGCAGAGTACAGTGGCTGGGGTTCAATCCCCGGCTATACTGGCCCCACCACCAGAACACACTGAGACGGTAATTGAGACTGGGCATGGTGCCACGTACCTGTAATCCCAGTGCTTGGGAAGCTGAAAACAGGAGAATCACTGAGTCTGATTTGTGTAGTGAGACCCTGTACACCCTGTACTAAATACATTTAAAAAAGTACATCCACCAGAGGAAAAGGCGCTCAAAGAATAGAAGATAGTATTTTTCTTCTCTGTATACACACAAAGCATTGTGACCATTCTTTAAAGTGGAGCCAGAATGATATTGTACACAAGTTCTTTGTCTTGAAGGACTTTTTGAAGCTCAGGATCAAATCTAATCCAAGAGGTATGATTGGTATAAATTCAGTTTATGAAGGGTACCCATGAAGTTTAGCTCTTCCAAATTCAGATTCTGAATTCATGGTTTTGTAATTGTTCTGCTGTATTTTATAACATTTACAATTCATGTGTCATTTACTTTTAAAGTTTGTTAACATTGACTGTCATTCTTGGCTTTCTGGCTAAATGAAGATTGACTTGCTAGTAGATATTTTGGGTAAGCAGCACCACAATTACCTTTTCTGTCCTCCATTGAACTGTAAGATGTCAACAGAGCCCAGGTGAGCCTGTCCCCTTCCCCTCCTACCATAAAAGTATATAATCTCTAGTCCCTGTTGGGCACTATAGTGAGAAAGAGCCCTCAAACAAGACCTAATGACCTGGAGTCCTAGTGCTGACTGTTTTGGAGATTTTACTTCATTAGTAGATAAGTGAGGGCCAACTTGAGTGCCATGGTAGTGCCATTACTGGGGACTAAAAGCACCATGTAAATAAAATCATCCACAAAGATACATGAATTAAGCCTCCCTCACTCCATATTACCAGAGTTGCACTGCTTCTGTCCACAGATCTCTCTCCTGTTCAAGTTTATTGTGAACAATGTCAATATTTTAGTCTTTAAAGTAATCATACTATTACTTCATTCACATTAAATAAATAAGTAAAAATTTGGTTGCCTTATGTACCAAAGTATTTCTGAAGCTTATATTTGGAAATTTGGTGATGTGGGCTATCTGAATAGACTATGGCTATTTAGCAATGTTTGTACATCTAACATGAAATCTTTTATTTCCTACATTAAGAAGAAAGATCTATGATTTTATTCAAATAAAAAGTAAGGTTACATGTAAATTCTTTGTTGACTAAAATGGTGTATCAATGAAATTTTAAAGTAGGAATGTTCTCTCCAGGTATGTGCATCTTAATCTGCTGTAACAAAATAAGATTTGACTTTTTCCCCATACAAATATTTTATTAGAAATTTGAAAGGTAGATTTTTTTTTATTTTGTTGCTTCTTGTTTTTCATTTTTGTTTCTTCTTGCTTGTTTTGGTTTTGAGTTTCAGTGCTGGGCATTGAACCTAGGCCTTGCCCATGGCACACATTCTGTCACTCAGTTACAAACCTGAATGATGTTTAATGCTGTTATTGCCAATAATTTATCTAAAGACTTTCCCACATGGTCTTCATTGTTCTAATGGAAGGAAAGAAACAGATATTTTAATTCCACAAGCTGAAATGATTGTTTCTAATAAACTCATTTTAAAATGTATCCTACTCCCCAAATAGGCCAAGTGACTAACATGGTATTGCCGTTGCAATTTTCTCTGATAAAATGTTGAAATAGGGCAGTCATCCATAGAGTTTCAGAACAGGAAATGCAGGAAGAAGTCTTTCTTCTACCACCAAAGTAGCTCCTAAAGAAGGAGTCTGTCTTCTTTTGCTGTATCTGTGTCTAACTTATCTTTCCAAACATGTTCCATTAATTACAGGTGAGCAAGTAACTTTTGACTCAGTCCCCTCAGGTTACAGCTTTGAGAAGAGAAACCAATAGAAGCACAGCAATGTATGGTCACAAGGAAATCATGTAGTTGGTTGAAAACAAGACTGGATAACAGCAGATTTTTCACACTGTAGAAATCTCAGCTAGCAACTTAGCTATCAAAGTATTGAAAATGAGTTGAATATTGTTTCTGGCTCATAATGACTGATTTATGCACTTTTTCATGAAGAGATTACCTAAAATATTATAAATAAAACAAATGATTTTCCTAGCCCACAGAAGCATCCAGCATGAAAAATCTAGCATGAGTCACATTATAGTGGATTCATATTCCCTGTCAGATACCAGCCAGGTTATCCTGATAAGTTCCTTCTTGTGATCCTCATAGCCTTCTCTGTAACTAGACCTACCTTGGAGTTGTGAGCACCAGACAGAATAGGGCACATAGAGAACAGAACTCAGGGCTTTCCAGGAGCTTACCGGTATGGCAGTGACTTCAATTTAATTTGTTAAATTAATGAAAACAACATATCTTACTAAAAACATATTTAAAACATGTATAAATGTGTATGTTGCTAAGTAATTTATTATGTATACATGTATATTATGTTTAGAATTTGACCCATGTATCAGAGATATATACATCCACAGAAAAAAGTATGAAAAAATGGTACAAGGTATTAAGGAATGAGTAGTGAAATTTTGTTTTAGGCTGTATTTGCATATGTTTTCTTCAAGAATCACAAATAATGCTTTGTATAAAATAGGCTTCTTCATTTTTAAGCATATTGAATCCTATCAGCTGGTTTAAATCTTTTTTATTTGAGTAAATCCTAAAGTCACTTTCCCATGTGAGGGGCTTGATAATGCTAAAGCTGTGTGTTTTTCCTGATATTTTATTTTTAATTAGTTTTTTAATTTATTTATTCTATTTAATATTTACCATGTGGCAGGCACTGCAACCAGTATATTAGCTTGCGAATATTACCTCAACCAGTAGAGTATTTATGATACATCTAGAATTTTTCTTAAAATACATCATCAAAATTTTGTTATTGAAAACCAGACCAACGAAAAATACAGAGCAAATACAAAATGATTTGGTCCTTCTTAGTCATATATACATATAATAGCCACTAAAATGATCTAGCTTAAGTATATTCTCCTAAGAAATTTTTAAGTGTCAAAACTGTGGACCTAGTCTTATAAGATGTAATTTTGGAAAAAAAATTGAAGCTATAACACACTTCTTACCTATATTATTTTCATTCTAACTGAAATTACCAGTGGCAGTGAAAAATCAAGCACCCAACTGCAAATGTAATGAAAGATTGAGAAGCCTGTTTCATTATCTCCCCATCAAATTCTTCCCTACACACATAGAATCCCACAAAGGCAGCAGGCCAACTCCATAGCTGTGGGGGTCACAGAGGGGGCACAGCAGTGGGTAGGCCTGGAGCTGGTAGTCAATATGATATACCTCTAGAATCAGTATCATCAGCCTGAATAACACAGGAGCATCATGGTAATATATGACGGACTATCATTTTTCCTTGCTGTTCCTTATGTGGCTGTGATGACCATAACTCAACAACAAATTTGTAATAGAACCTTCTAAGAAGGGAGGGGCTTATCAATGGGCTTGCATACAGCTGTTCTGGGATCCTATGGGGTTTTTCCTTGATGTAAGTCCAAGTATATTCACAGCCATATTTACTTCATGTGTAGGAGCAGCTACTTTCAGTTATCTGTGCACCAAATGCTAAAAACACTAACTTTGCCACTTCTGCCCCTTGACTGTTGAGTGATAGAAAGGAGGCATGGCCTATTAACAATGAAATCTCTTAAGAATAGGAAAAGTCACTAGTGTCCCTAAGGTAGGTCATGCAGGACAACCACTGTGACAAAGGTCAGTAGGCAGAGCCTGCCCTAGGAGAGAATGGAACTGTTTTTCCAGCTTGCCTTAATATTTGTTGAGCACAAAAAAATGAGCTCATGTTTGAAGCTTTAAACTATAAGCATTCTGATTAATGAAACAACAGAGTCAGCCTTAGCTGACCTGATTCTCTCTCATGACATACCTGGGGTAACTTCAGGAAGAGCTGAGTGCGTGTAATTGTGCACAGCTGCACGAATAATTATTTTCTCATGAAGAAAGATGAAAAGAGAGAATTGCTAAGCCTTCTCCTTCTAGAGTTAAATCAAAAGAGCTTTTCCAGCAGCATTAAAAACAGCAAAATCATTGGAAATTTTTCCTTACATTTCTTTAGTAATCTAGTATGCATAATAGAAGATACCCTAAACTTTGAAGTCCCCGCAAAACCTGAGAAGGGTAGGGCTCTTAGTTACTTCCTTATCACTTGAAACAGTACCTAGCACCCACAATTTAAAAGAGAAGAGATTTGGCCATAACTATGATGCCAGTCCTGGGGAAACTGAGGCAGGAGGACTACCGCAAGTTCAAGGCCAGCCAGGGCTACACAGCAAGTTCAGGATGATCCGAAATTACATAGCAAGACCGTGTCTCAACAAAACAAAAAAGAGGAGAGGTTTATTTTTCCTCTCAGTTACAGTTCATGGTCAGGGCAGATGCAGCCAGGGCAGAGGAGAATAATAGAGGAAAGGTGACCATCTCACAGCAGCCAGGAAGCCCAGAGTGAAGGAAAGGATGGAGAGAAGTACAGGCTCATCCAGGCCATACCCCCTGGAACCTACCTCATCCAACCAGACCCCACCTTCTAAGACTACACTCATGTCTGAACCCTCACGTGAACAAGTCCCCCACTGAGCACAATGCCCCATGACCCAATCACCTTCCACACATAGGAGGATTTGAGGGACAGTCCAGATCTAAACCTTGACTGGCTCTGAAAAGAAAAAAGTAGTGAGTAGAAAGTAGAAGCTGGAAGGATACAGGATTCACTCTTGCTATCCACCTGTAACCAAAAAGGAAACAAAGATCCAGAGAAATCGGTGAACTGCCAACAGAAAAACCAGGGTAGCAATTTGCTCGATGCCCACTGCTGGCCACTGCTCTCCCTGGACTCAGCCTCCAAGTTGATGACCCAGCATTCTTCCCTCTGCAATGCACTGCATCTCAGTAGGGATCAGGGAGGCCCCGTAGGCTTCTCTCAAGGCGATGGCATGATTGTCTGTGTTTCAAGAAGATCTGTCTGGCAGTCCCATTCAAGAAGATTATTAGAAAATTAGTATCAGCACAACATAGCATCAGTCCAGAGCCAGAGGACTAGAAAGAGACAGTAGAGTAGAAGAGTTTAAGACACAAGAGATATTTCAAACACCCCACTCCCACGGCTTTCATAAAGTCAGTCGGTGATACCTCAATTCCTAGTATAATGACTCGTGTGCAAAATGAGTGTGCCGCCAGGCGTGGTGGTGCACGCCTGTAATCTCAGCACTTGGGAGGCTGAGGCAGGAGGATCGGTGAGAGTTCAAGACCAGCCTGGGCTACAAAACTGAGCTCAAGGCCAGCCTGAACTGTACAGCGAGACCCTGTCTCAAAAAGACAAAAAAAAAAAAAAAAAAGAGTGCACCTATTGCTTACTAAATAACAAATGAAGAAGCAGAAGATAGAAAAATCAGTGGCTACCAGGTAAAATGAAAAAAGGGAGTCAAAACTACTTCAAACTACTTGTGGCTTACATCGCTGAGAAATTGAAAGAAAAATTGGTGGCATAATCTCAAAAAGAAAAATGCAGTGTTGGGGACATCCAAGCCAGGCTTGGAGAGGAATTTCTAGGATCATAGGTCCTGTTCCAGTTCCCATTACTCCTCTTAGAAAAGGCTGGTCACTGTGCTGTACATTGTATAAAGCCAGCCCCAATTGACAAGCCCTTCTGCCTCTGTGCTTCCTGCTTGCTTATCCCATAGAAGCCCTAAACCGCCAGAGATCAGGGTGTTTTGGGAATGATCCTGATCAGTGACTATCAATGTAAATAAATCTACCTCTGAATCCTGGGTGTCATCTCAGTGTTTCTGCTTGCTGTTGCAATAGAGGTGACCCGTGAATCACTAGAACAGATGAGAGTGCCAGAACGGAAAAAAGGCTGCAGATGTTGGTGGGGTTATTCTGTGTACCTGTAACATATGCCTGAGTATGGCTTTTGTAGACTCACAATCTGCATACCTGGCTGACTAATATAATGATAAAGTTAAGATTTATTAAAAATAAAGAGCAAAGTTTTAGATCAAAGCTCAAAAATAGCGTGAAAACAAAAATGCCTGCTTGGGGCCAGCCAGATAGCTCAGTGAATTAAACTGCCTGCTTAACCAGATGCAGGGACCAGAGTTCAATCCCCCATGTTCTGCATCAGCCCTGCCCTCTAGAGCATGCTGAGATGGTGATTGAGACTGAATGTGGTGGCTTCAGCCTGTAATGCCAGTGCCTGGAAGGCTGAAAACAGGAGGACCACTACGAGTCCAATCTGTGTAATGAGACCTGTAAACCCTGTACTGTACTAAATACAAAAAAAAAAAAAAAAAAGGGAAAAAAAGGGTTATAGACTGTTAGAGCAGAAGAATGCCTAAGAGATGAGCTAGTTAAAGTCAGCCAAGGGACCTGGGCATCAGAGTTGATCTTCCCTTTAGATGGAAGAACAAACCTCTTAGCCATGGCTGCCCTTTGGGGATCTGCAGCTGGAAGTGAGGCTGATCATGGATCTGACTCACCTGTCATATGAGGTACATTTAGGAGGAGGATAGAGCCACAGCACATGAAAAACACAGTCTGGAAGATCCAACAGCCATCCAGCTTGCAAACAGGAAGTGAAGCCTGAAAACGTGAGAGAAGGCAAGTGGACAGTTGTGCAGGTATAGAAGGGCAAGGATGCTACTCAGGCAGGGTGAACTGTGTGGGGTGCAAACTTCTCCTACAGTATCCTGGTCCTGTGGTGAGTTGGGCTGCCTATGTCCCCTGAAGCCTGATTTCAGAAGGGCCATATGGCATTAGAGGTGATTTCCACCCTTGGTAGAAATATGAGTTTAGGAATAATGGAGAAAATACAATAAGATCATACTAGCCAATGTGTGATGGAATTATGTGTTCACTCTAAAGAACAGTAATATTAATTTGCCAAAAAATCTGAATCTGTCAGCTTGTATTAGGCTTATACAAAGTACTAAGCCATCCTTCAATTCTTTTTTTCTATTTCTTCACTGACTTCTTTACATTTTTTAAGTCATTCATGCACTGGAAAAAAAGTTGCCTATAATTTTGTTCATTTATTATTAGTTCCCTATAACTCAATAAATACATATGGTTTGCCTCCTATGTGTTATAGTAACTCACAAAATGACATGAATCCTTTAAAGAACAATTTTTGTTTATTACCAACAGGAAATCAGCTAATTTCATTATTTTTCCTAAAAATAATCATATCTTCATGGTAGAAATCAACTCTCTCAAGCTGGGGCCATCTCTGAGAAAAGGAGGGCAAAATGAAGAGCCTCTGTCACAGTGTCGCTGGCATTTCATGTACATTCATCCTCAAAATAAGTTGTCCCTTAGGAATATTCAAAAATAATTTGAAAATCACCCTAGCTTATCTTTGCTGCTGATAGAGGTTTGCTGGTAATATCTATATTTACCTACTCAGTGTGAGCTGAATTTCGACATTATTCATTCCATTCAGTCTTAAGTCTTTCAAATTTCCAGCCATACTAACTTCTTTCAACACTTAACTGGCCCATGGATGAGGACATTATATTAAATTATACTCAACTTTATCTTGAATATGGCCAGCAGGCAGTATTTTCTGCAAAAGGCATTTACTCTTAACTGAAAGGAGAAAAAGAAAATCTAAGTCTAGTTTCCTGTGGGCCAAGTCCCTTGTGAATTTTGAAAAGGAGAAAAAGGCTAATTGTTAACAGTTCCATGCATGTGCAACTTACAGCTCACCACTGGATTCTTTCAGTCTCACACCCTAGCAGTGGTAGCATTTAGCACATTCAGACCAGACCAAGTTTTTATTGCTTACTTCAATAAGATACAGGGTGAGTTTAAAGAAGGCGATCTTGAAGATTTATCTGTATGCTCTGGAATGAGTTCAATAATTCCTCTAATCCATGTTGTCAGCTCCCTTGGCCTTTTCCTTTACTTTAGTCATTTAACATCACACCCTATTTGAGTAGCAATTATCACAATCCATACATGAAGATCTCTAGCATCAGCCTAGTTGGAGAAAGGTGCTGAAATCTTCATATTGTTCTCTGGAAGGATACCGTATTTCTTAGGCAAATAAACTTTTCTATAACTTTTCTATAACTGCAATTTATCTACAAAAGACTCCGACAATAAATCAAAAAGGCTAATTGGATAAACTTTCCATAAGAGGGAATTATAGTTGTTTAACATCCATTAACACTAGTTAAATTAATAGACATAAGCCTGCAAATGTAGTATAAAAGTAATTTAGGTACAGTAAACAAGTCAGAAGAAGTAAAAGTTAGACTTTATACGCTCATGTAGACCGAAATTTCTTCTAGGATCTTTAAAACTACATCTATACCAATTAATCAATTGGCTGACTGTTTAACAGTTCTGCTTATCTATCTACTTCTTTTTTTTGTTCTGTATAGATATCCTTAAATATCCTTACTTCTTAATGAGGGTTGCCATTGATTTTCAACCTGAAAAACCACCACATACAGGCTTCTTTTTAGCATGTTTCAGGTAGGACAAAGCATAACATTTCTTAAAACTTCACAAATTCTCCATGACTATGGAGAATTTACAAGGTCTTGAGTTTGATTCCCTGTACCAAAGGAGGGGAGAGAGGGAGAAAGGGAGAGGAAGAGGGAGAGAGAGAGGGGTGGAGGGAGGGGAGACAGAGGGAGGGAGGGAGGGAGGGGAAGAGGGGGAGAGTGGGAAAGAGAGAGGAGAGAAGGAGAGAGAGAAGAGCAAGCACTAAGAATTTCACTTCTTGAAAACAGTAGAAATCTTTAGCATCCTGGAAGTAAATCAACAGAATCATTTGCCCTCATTTTACAAGTTTAGTTAACAACAAGGTCTCTGCACAATTCGTATCTAAAATAATAGCCATCTTTTTTTTTTTTTTTTTTTTTTTGCGGGACTGGGGTTCAAACTCACAACCTTACACTTGCCAGGCAGGCACTTGTGTCATGGAGCTATCTCCTCAGCCCCTAGCCACCTTTAGAATAATGTACTACTATAATTTTACAACTTGAAGGTTTCTTAGAAATCCGTTAGTCCATTATTTCTGAAACTGCCATTTAAGAATATTCACATACCTCACTACATTCATAGGTGTTTGAAAGAAGAGTTTCTGTGTTTAAATACAATTTGAAATGTTCCTTCTGGAAGCCCATGGTGCACATTAGCATACTAAAATCTGGGAGAATCTACAGTAAAACACCTGCTGGGGAAAAGGCTTTCATATTTACTTTCTATATTGTTCTGTTATCATTTTATATGAAAATATTATATGCTGCCTACATGATAAATAAAGAAACAGATCTCAAAGAAAGTGAGGAGAAGAGATGGAGAAAGGCTTGATCATTTCTAATGAGGAAGGGAACCCAAAGGATTGAGAGATATGTCTGATGCTGGAAGTGGGGGTACACACCTGTGGTCCAGCACTCAGGGGGCTGAGGCAGGAGGATTGCTGTGAATTCAAGACCAGCCTGGACTATGTAAAAAGATTCTGTCTCAAAAATGAGAGAAACATTTTAAGATAATAGTTTATAATATGAAATGTTTCTTCTTTGATGTCCTTAAGAATCCCATTTCTTATCAGAGCAAGAGAAAGAAGAAAAGAAAAAGGGAGAGAAGAAGGAATGAAAGGAGGAAGAAAAGGATTGCTAAATTCTGCTACACCTATGCTTACAAAACTTGGTTGGTTGTAGAACTTTTTATTCAAAGAGTAGCTGTAAACAGGAGAGGTATAATGGTGAATGTTTATCCCCCAGCTCTTGGAAAAGAGAAACAGCTGAGTCCAATTTGCCCATTTCCATGGTATACATGCTTCCACAGTGGCCATTCTCAAATTGCCGTGACATACCCCAGCTCCCACACCTCTGGATTCAGCATCTACTACCCAGATCTCTCCCTGCCTCCTCTGTCCTCACTCCTGCACATACCCATTTCAAAGATGCACAAATTTGAGGCCCACATAACTGAGAGAAGTTAGTTATGACTGCCCAATTTACACACATCACTTTTACTGATATTTAAACTCTAATTTCTAAATTCAGTGATGACTATACTCTAACATAAACATTTAGCTAAATGAAAAGAAAATAGGATGCTACAGTCTGATAATAAGAAGAGCCTTTACCACAGAAATGTAACTTACATAATGACATCTTTTGTCTGTTTAGCATCTCAGCCTAGAGGTGGATCCAATTGAATGGTAAGTGCATTACTAATAATTTCTTTTTTTTTTACTAATAATTTCTAAGAATAATAAGAAACTCAGGGTTATTTGTTTGAGATGTTTTCAACCCTATTGTCAAAAGAAGCAGTGTGACAACCTAAAATGTTATTATACAGCCATCCAATTCTTAAGATGTCTTTGATCTTAGTCTTAAACTAGAGGTAACAGCAGTAGCCTTACTTAGAAATGAAGAACAGTTAACTCTAATTTGTCATTTTGTTTTACTATTCAGACTTTTCCTCCCAAACCATAATTCATCTTATATTTTTTCTACTTGTCCTGTCATATTTTCCAAAGATATTGATCTGTTGAGATACATGTTTTAAAACAGAATTTTTAGTATTTGTACAGATTTATATAAATAGGTTTAATTTTATTTACAGAAAGTGATGCTGCTTTCTTAGGTTCAAAGCAAGCATGCAAGTTTGCTTGTCAATATCCTTTGAGAGTCATTATCCTTTGTGGCAGAAAAGGGCTCTGGGAAATGTTCTATAAAAGGATTTGTCATAAAAATCTCAGGTGCTTCCCTAGCCAGCTTCTACTGATCTCAGACATCCCTTAATCGCTCATAACCTTCATTTCTTTATTCATAAAAAAGAATAGGATAAGAGTGATGTATATTTCAGATGGTAAAATACAGAGATTTTCAGAACTGATTATTAAGTTTGTATATTTTATCCAAACTTCTGGCCATTTTATAGCATGTTGATGCTTTCACTAAAATCTTGATGAAAAAAAGAGCTGAGGTTAAAATGTTTTTTCTTTTTTTTTCTGTTTTGTTTTCTGTAAACTATCTGCAAATATATAATATTCTGATTTTCATCATACATCGTTAGGAATATGTGCCAAGATTTGACATTGGAGAATTGATATCTTATAAGTATAATAATGGATTTAGGTTGCTACTACAATTACTTAATGAGCAGCATCAATAAAAGGATGGTCTTAAAAACAAAGACCTTACAGGAGTCAATAAGCCACAGATAGAAGATGAAAAGAAAAAGGGCTTAATGGAAAGTGGAAGGAATTAGGGGGAGGATGGAGCTCCCTGCTGGCTGGGACAGTTTGCTGGTGCCTCAGGCTGGTTCTCTCCTGATACCTCGAAGTGTGCAATAAATTACTCATGTTCCTCTACAGCCCCTCCCTGCAGCAAAGCAGCTCTGATTTTTCAGAGATTCTTACCAAATTATGCAAACTTCGTGTTGTTTAACTTGGAATTTCCCTCCATCACCTAGTTTCTCTCTGGTTACAAAGAGATTTGTTCCTGGGACAATACGCATGTATAATTTAGCAAGAAAATATTCTGATAGTTATGGAAAAAATTCTGAACAGAACCAGTAACTGTAGGTGCAAATGAGCCCTCCACGGATTGGAATCCTGTGATATATGTTCACAGAGCTTCTCAGGTTTATTCAAATAAGTTCATCAAGCAGCTTGAGAGCATAATTACTTTATGAGAGAGGTTCTGATGGAAATTCTGAAAATGATGTTATGTGAGGAAGTGAAAATGTAACTAATAAATAGCACTTTGAATGTCACTTTACTGAGCCTAATATTTTTCTCCAGTTGTCTCACGCCCACAATAACATCTATAAAATGTATTATTCCTATTTTATGGATAAAAAAGTTAAGGTTTCAAGAACTTGACCTTTTTAGGTCAGTGGAAGTCTATCGGGGAATTTGGGGAGATTTAAAAACTAAATTCTGTGCACTTCCCACCGTGCCTTGTTAATTCTCAGAAATGAACTTGACTTTTGTTCCAGTATTCAATTAGTTATTGATGTCAGCCAGTCTCCCAGTTCTGGAAAATCAGCAAAGGTCAAGTAGATATGCTGTCTCTGCATATTTACACTGAGGTTTTGACACATAAATGCAGTGGGAATAAGGGCAGAGAGCAGAGAGAGCTGCATTTGTAGTTGGACATGGGAGATGCAAATCCAGCCTGTCATGGTGGCTCATGCCTGGGACCTCAGCACCCAGGAGTGAGTTTGAGGCCTGAGCTACACAGTAAGTCCAAGGGTGCTTCAACTAATAGTGAGGCCCTATCTCGATAAAGCAAAACAAAACAAAATTTTCATTTAAAAAGGAAAGATTCAGATCCTGGCTCCCACGCTTACTTAAGTAAGTTACTTCACATTTTATAATCTCAGCTTCCTCAGCTGTAAGCGGGGATAATGCTGTAAAGAGGATTATATGGTTACTGGTATTAGTTTATCAACAGCAATTACTCCGTTATGAGTGATTATGAATTACTAATCATTAGTCATCTTGCCTTTTAATTGCAATATTAATAGCATCAAATTAAACTTTCTGTCTTCAACTCTAGGCACACACTAAATGTTTGCATCAGGCCTTGATCACATGGCCCTCACTGCTCCCCCTGTCTGCAGAATCCAAAGGCCACCCCAGGCCACCAACTTAATTATATCCAGGATGCGCACACGAGGTGAAAAGCCTCCTCGTACTGTTTTTCAATCATCATCTCTCAGACTGAGTTGGATGAGGGGAACTAAGCTCGCAATTAAAAGTCTCAGGTTTAGAAATACACTGCCTTTCCCAAGTCCCCAAATGGCAAAGGTTAAGTGAATTATGTGTAGATAATTCACCACGGCCCCACGGGAGAGTCCTGTTCACTTCAGATCACTCATCATTCTAGTCTTGTTTTCCTTCGCCAGTGATAGGCTTTCACAGTGGTGCTGCCAATGTAAACACCAAGAAAACCAGAAACATTACAGAAGGGGAAATGAAAAAAAAATAAATATGTTTTCTAAGGGGAAGTCATGATTAGCACGTTCAGTGTTTCTGTAACACCAAAGCCTATTTCCTCTAGCTATTTTCAAGAATAATTGTGAGTAAATTTGCACTCACCTCATATTAAAAAAATATTTGGGCCCTTTACTATGTTCCTTGGCCACTTAAATTGGACTGCATCGCTGGGAATCTTACTGTGGGAGACCATAATGGGACCGCAACTCTCCTCCAGGCTGAGTTAGAGCCACCCATTACACCTCGAGTTGTGTGGTAACACCTCCACAGTGTTTCCAATTAACTTTGTAAGTTTTTAATCAGTGACAAATGCATCTTTGTAAATTCAATTTACCTTTTATTGCAACACCGTAAACCGTCTTGCAGCATTCCGGTACATTGTGAACATTTTACTTGCTACTGACATAAGACAGCTGTTGGACCTACAACAAAGGCTGCACTTTATGAGTTACCTGAATTAGGATGTAGGTGAAGTAATTAAACCCCAAAGAGAAAGAGGGGGGAAAGAGATAGCCCTTCAGGATCCACACACTGGTAGGTAGGCAGGAACTCCTGAAGCTACTCTGGAGATTAAAGCCCCCCAAACTCCCGTCTGGTGAAAACTGGCAATATGTTGAAAGAGGGATATAAGTGAAAAGGTCAGACATTTTATTAATAAATCCATACCGCTATTTGTTTTTCTTTTTAATCAGATTCAAATGCAGCCTGTTAAAGAGCCATGGGTGATGAGATCATAAATCTGAATGACCTTGCGGGTGAAGAGGGAAATGCTGCTCTGTAAAGTGATCATCATGCTGCCAGCTCCATCATTTACACATTTTTACAGGTGCAAGGAAAAGGTTTAATTTCAACTCACTTGCAGGGATCGCTCCGAATAAAATATTACTTCATATGACTTGCAGATAGTAAATGAGCTAATCCTGCTAGTGGAAGGTCTGTCTCTATTTTGGTTTCTATCTTTGCTGCAAAACTAAGAAAACAGCAAAAGCTAAGGGGAAAGGTAGTACAAGTCTAGGACCTCCCTATAATTATTCTAGGGTTCTAATTTACATTCTGTTTTATTTGCTTATTACTAGTGAGTGCGTTATGGACCTATTGTCTCTTGTCACAAATTCTGAACGAATCATAGGTAATATGGTCATAAGTTGCGTCTTTTGTTGCATATTTAATCACAAGTCTGCATTTTTATATAGGCAGCAAATTGATGAATGACATTTATGGTTTTTTCCTAAAATAGTGAGAAATTCTTTTGTCTTATTTCCAGATTTATCACTCAATCGTGAGACATTTGACATGCAAGATGTAGATCTGTTGTGCTAATATCACATTGAAAATATTCTAAATACAATTTGCCAAGATTTTTTACACATGGCATTATTCTAATTCATTAATTCATTAAGCATATTAAGTACTTAATATCGCCAAAAATAAACACCAAATAAAGGTATCAATGCCCTCCTGAAGACTAAACATTATGCATGCAAAAAAATTCAGACTATTATTTATTTCAAATCTTTACTTGGACTTTATGCGTTTTAAAAAATCATCCTTAACTGAAAACTTTTCACTGACTCTGTGCATTGTTACCATTTCTAAACCATAGGCTTGGCTTTCATTGACCTTTTCTGAAGGGCACACTCTGAATACTGTTTTGATTCTTCTGTATGTATCCTAGATGCTTTTGATAGCTTATGAATTCCTTATAATAAACATACAAACTAGTCAAAATGCAGCTTTCATTTCATTGCCCTTTTTTCTCTCTATTCTTTATTACATGTATTGAAGAAAGAAGAAAATGCTTGACAGGCTCCTACTGTACAGAGCTACTTTAGAATGTAGGTATTAGACACGGAAAGCACCTCTTTAAGGTGCTATAAACTGATCATCAGTTTCTCACCATTTCCTCTGGGTGCTCAGAAAATATGGCCAGCTAAAGGAGAGGAATTTTAACAAGCACCGTTAGCATATCTTCTCTATCCCATGGCATGATATTGATCCAGTGGAAGAAATACTCTGGTAACAGTCCTATGATTTGGGGGACAAAAAGTGGTCTGACCCCACTCCAGCAAAAGAATTAGGCCTCTGAGTGGTTATTAAGCTCCTCTTCATCTAGTCTTCTCCTGATCCTAATAAAACCAACCAAGAAATGTTTCCCAAAGGTTAGAGAGAGAGGTGGCCTCTCAGAACTCAGGCATACCTGGTTATTTCTCTAGAGCTCATCATATACCCCAAGGGGAGGCCAAAACATGCCTTAGAGATAGGACAAATCAGAAGTTAGAAACAAACTTCAAAGATATGCCACTATCAGAACTAAACTAGAGGTATGAGGATACCACATAGCAAGAACTTGAAACATGCAGGCACCAGGTGCATGCTAACCACCCCACAAAACAGACGAGAAAGCTGAGGCTCAGGGGTTTGCTGCAGGTATAAACACTGGCTCCAGAAAAAAACCTAGACTTGCCTTGTTGCTAAGCTTTTTTTTTTTTTTTTTTTTTTTTTTTTTTTTTTTTTTTTTTTTTTTTTTTTTTTTTTTGGTGGGACCAAGGTTTGAACTCACAACCTTGCACTTGCCAGGCAGGTGCTTCTGCTGTGGAGCTATCTTCCCGGCCCCTGTTGCTAAGCTTAGTTTTTAAATAAAAGGCTTGTGATAATGTCTCTTTCAGAGGAAGGATTTTAAAGAACTGTCTATGAAATTCAAATCATTTCCACTAAGGCAAATCCAAAAGAAGGCTTGTATATGCTCTGTATTATTTAGTGATGTAAAACTTTAGCTCTTGAAGTAATTAATTAGGGATCATTGAGAATTATCATTTTGGATCCTGGTCAGGGAACACTTTTAAAAAATCAATGAACATTGGTGTCTTTACTTTCTACACACACACACACACACACACACACACACACACACACAGATTAACAATGAATTCCTTGAGTATCATCAGGCATTCTTCACACTCACATCTAGTTTTGCCTGCAACAGCTCAATCAATAGAGGAGAGTAATGTAATAATTGTGGCAATGCTTTCTATAATTCCTCATTGTGGTAGCAGCAGCATTTCAATAATATTCAAAGGGACTATTTATGGTGCTTAAGGCAAGAGGTTTCTGCCATGAGCAGAATAACAAAATTCAGCAGATGTTTAACTCCTACTTGGGAAAATCTTTGTGGAGGTAGAGAAGCAGAAGAGCACTTAGCTTACCCTGGAGTCATCAGGCCTTCTATGCCAGACAGGAGCCATAGTACATTAAGCCCCAGGGCATTTGGACAGATAAAATAGTACTTAATTATCATTAGCTAATAGGGGGCCAGTCATATAAAACATGCTGCAGTCATATAATCGAAGAGTATGTGATTGTTAAGCAAAAATGAAAAAACTAAATGTTGTAATATTTTTATCTGGGTATACAAGTGGAAGGCCAGGGTATTGGCTTGGATAGCAAACACAAATGGGCAAAGACATATGCATGTATGCATCGATGTAGTTTTTGACCCATATGAATGCACTCTTTATTCAATTTTAAGTGATATAGCTATATCAATAAGAATTAGCTAAATAAACAGACAGTTGGATACCAGGTGGTGATAAAAAAGGATAAAGAATCTTTTCATTTGCTACTGATACAGAAAGATCTCTCAAATGTATTTTGTTGTATTAAAAGGAAATGTATATACAGGAGAATGTCCTTAATATACTACTATTTTAATGGAAAGAAGGGAAATGTCAATTTGTATTTGTTTACATATTATTAATTATCTCAGGAAGGAGTACAAAAAGTGAGGAATGCTGCTTGATTCTATTGAAGGGAGCAACAACGAGGTGCAGCTAGGGAGTAGGAGGGAGACGTGCTGAATACCCTCTCATTCCTTTACCTCACCCACTTCAATGTATTACCCTTCTGTAAAAATAAAATTCAAACATTTAGCTTTTAAAACGGTATCTAATTGGAATTACTTTTTCCTAAAGAGAAAGCATCAGTCAATAAATTGATTTCAGAATTAGAGAAAGAAGCCAAGCCCTCTTGAAGTTGAGCCTGCGTGAATCACTCTTTAACAGATCTAACTTTTCAAACTACTAAGTCAACTCTAATTCAACTGCTAATATTTCTTTTAGTGTGGCTGCAGTGTACCACACTGCCTCAAACTGAGCTTTACAAAATTAACTGGATTCATTCCTTCCAGACATATATATAATTGTAATGTGTGTATGTGCGTGTGTCTCTGTCTGTCTCTCCCTTCCTCCTTCCCCCTGCCAGAATCACACAAACACACACAGACACACACACACACACACACACACACACACACACACACACACACACTCACACTCCAGGAAGGGAAGACTAAATGGATTGGGACTGTGTAATTTAAATTTTACCTAGTTCATTATCACTTTCAAGTAATTTATGCATTTTAAACAGCTGCTATTCTTCTCCTTATGTGTCAATCATGCAAATTAGCACCACCTCAAAGAAACTAGTCCACAATAAATCAATTTTTAAACTAAGTATTTCCTTTTTTGTTTCATTTATGTATTTGGTACAGGGTCTCACTAGGAAGCTGGGACTCATAGTGATCCTCCTGTTTTCAGCCTCCCCAGCACTGGGATTACAGGCGTGCACCACCACGCCTGGACTTGGTCACTGGCTCATTGTGCCCTAGCGGCAGGATCAGCCTGGCATGTAGGACCAGGTTAAACCAAATATTTCAGCATGGCTATCTTTCCCTGTGTAGATCTTCACAGGTGTAAAGCATCCACACTTCCACATTATAACAGCAAGATCAAGAACTTACAGTTCAATGCTACTAGGCTTTAATCTTGACCCTAGCACTTACAGACTACATGTTATTGCAACATTCATTTAACCCCTTGAGCATCAATTTTCCTTGTCCACAAATTGGGAGTGAGGATTGCTATTCACAAGAATGTATGTGAGCTAAGCAACATCTGTACAGGTGCTGTTTATAATGCCAGAGTCTTGGCGTTCCTGAGACTGTCCTCCTCTAGCAAATACAAGTCCTGTGTCCTAAAGCTCTCATTTCCAGGCAAACCAGAATGATCACCCTAGTGTATGTGTGTGTGTGTGTGTGTGTGTGTGTGTGTGTGTGTGTACGCAATGTAATATTCAGTGTAATAATTTTCAAAAGAAAAGCTTAAATGCACAGACTGGGGAAAGCAGTAGAGTCCCCAATACACTGCATCTGTATTTCTCCAGTGGGGCTATTGAGAGGGACATAGAGTCAGTTCTGAAATTTTTAGGACAGGCAGGAAAAGGCAAGGGACTTGATGTGGGAGGTAAATTATATATATGTCTGTCACCATATCACTCTTTCCATAGAACTCTACTTTAAGAATAGAGACTCCCCCAACGTTGTGAAAAATTTCTAAACACCACCAAAAGGGGAAGCAAAAGCTTCTGGTTTTGTGAGCCCCTCCTGCAGGTGAGCACAAATGCTATGTTGGAACAAGATGAATCTGACCCACCCTTGCCCTGCCACAGTAGCACAGAGTGACAGTTACTTTGCTGCCAGAATCTCAGCAAACTCTTGCAAGAAGTGGATTATCAGTTGGGCGTGAAGGCTGACTAAAGTGTTACTAAGCATCTGCATGACAGAGGGCTGAGGCGACAGTCCCCACAGCCAGAGGAGAACTAGTCATCTGGAGTGCACTGTGGAGGCTGGAGAGGAGGCAGGGTTTGCTGAGAGAAGATAATAAATATTCTACTATTTTACTAGAGTCATGGCAGTACCACCCAGGTTTCCAAGGGTGAAAATGGCAGCCTTGGATAATAAGGAAATAGAGGGGAGCAGAGATGAAACCTGAGGGGGAAATGGAAAAGCAGGGCCCAGGAACATTTCTTCAGGAAAGCCAAGAGATTTGAACACGTGAGTACAAAACAAGTTAACTCTGTGTGTGTGTGTGTGTGTGTGTGTGTGTGTGTGTGTGTGTGTGTGTGTTTGGGGGACATCTTTCTCTGGAAAGCAGCAAAGAAATGTACTTTTTCCAGACTTTAGGTACAAAAAGAAAATAAAATTTCAGAGAAAATAAAAATGTTTAGTGGATGTGGGTTTAATGTTTTCAATCAACAACGTAAAACAACATTTAGTGCTGCCTTCCTTTTTGGCTAATTAGCACCTCAAGTCAGTGACTTAGCTTCATGTTTTGAACAGAGAATCAGGATACTTGAATGAGATCGACAACTACTTTAATGTTCTGGTTAACTAAAGGTCTGTGGAAGGTTTCAAAAGAGAAATGTTGCTATGTTCTAACTCTGATTTTGAATTGTGTCGAACTGTATCAGCGCACTCTCTTCTCTTGGAAATTAAAATATAAAAGTGAGTTTTCTAAATGTAAGGTTTATTAATAAAATATTTTGATTAACAAGTTATAAAAAATAAAATCTGTAAAGATTCTCACATAACCCATAATTCAAACACTGGTATTTTGGGACCATTGTTTCTCTCTAGTTTTTTCTTGGTGCTTTTTATGATTTGGTATCAGACAAATAATATATATCACAGTAGTGTGACATTTTTAACTATAAAAGCAAGAATTTTGTCATGTTGCTATAGGTTATTATGAGTTTGAATGCAGTCATCATTTTAATATCTGCATGCCACGATGAGAACATGCCACAAATGACTTAGTGACAGCTACTTTGGTCATCTGGATAGTTTGTGAGTTTTTTTTTTTTTTTTTTTTTTTGCTTTTACATAGTGCACCAGTGTGCAACCATGCACAGAAGGTGTTTTCTAGTTTACTGAGGATGATTTGCTTAACCTGATCTCCCAGATTATTTTTGTAAAATGTTATTTTTACATACTTCATTGAATGTAGTTCAATGCTATATATAGAACCTACCCATTTTATAGAATTCATGGCTTTTCACATATTCACAGTTACATGAAATCATCACCACAGTCAGTTCTAAGACCTTTTATTACCCCAACAAGAAATCTAGGATCCTTTAACCATCATATCCCTGTTCCTCACCCAACATTTCCCTCCTGCCAGTGCTAGACAATCAGTGTGGTCTCTTGTTAATCTCCAGAGACGTTCCTGTTCTGGATATTTCCTAGGAGTGGAACTATATCATATGTGATCTTTTGTAACTGGCTTCTTTCATTTAACAATGTTTTAAGGTTCATCCGTGTCATAGTGCATAATAGCACATCATTTGTCTTTATGGGTAAATAATATGCTTGTGTAGCGTGGATGTGCACCATTTTGCTTCTTCACTGGTCAGTTACTGGATATTTGGATTCTTCTCATGCTTTGGCTCTTATGAATAACGCTGCCATAAACATTTGTGGAAAATGTCTATGTATGTATATGTTTTCATTTCTTTGCAACACATACCAGAAAGAAATTGTTGGGTCTTAGGATTAGAAATATAATTCCTGTTCCAAAGAGTTTTGACGGTTTTAAGTTTCTTAATGTTTCAAAAGTGTCTTGATTAAATTTTACTGTGATTGAAGATCTGGCTGTTATTTAGTAAACAGTTCATTCCCAGGGAGCAATGGCATCCTGAAGAAAAAAATCTAGGATAGTGCTGTCCAAGGGAAATATAATGAGAACTTAATAGACAATTTTAAATTTTCCAGAAGCTGCATTTTTAAAAAGTAATCAGAAATAGGTGAAATTAATTTTATTAATTTATTGAACTCAATATATCTTAAACATCTTTCAACCTTCATGAAAAATTTAAGAAGATGATTCACATTCTATCTATATTCACCTTCCAGCTTCTGAAATCTCATATGTATTTTATGCTCCAGTGGAACTAGTCACATGGGGCTAGTGATTACTATATCGGAGAATATAGGCCCAAAAGTTTGACTATCTAATCTTTAGAAACTTAGAAATATTTACTTGTTAAAACATCTTCACATTGATGTCCTCTTTACCTTCCTGTTTTTTAACATGTAAAGATACCTCAACTAAAAACAATTACACAAAACAAAACTAGGAACAAGATTTTAGCCAAGAATCCTCCTAGGGAGAGAATGGATGGTTAACTGAGAACTATAACTTCCACATAGTATTTCATATTTCTTTCTGATAAATAACAGAATATATATATTTTTAATGAGGATGAAAATATCTCCTCCTTTAGTATAGTTCACTTGGTTGCCCCTGAAGATGTTTCTGGTTCTGGATCTACACGGTTGGGCTGAAGGCTAGATATCAATGCTAACATCCCCAAACTTGGCAAATAATTTCCTTTATTGGATCATTAGAGATGAAATAAACAGTGAAGGAGAACAGACAAATTTCACTACGCTTATGCTAGTGAATAGCACGTTTTCCAATTTATTCTTCATACAACAAAAGATATTTGATCTGAGCTCCTACATAATCCCAGGACACAACAACCCCTCTTTGTTGTACGGCAGTACCTGCCATGCGTAATTATCTTCCAAAAGCAGAGAATGGGGAAGGAGTCCATGGCGACCTCAGGTAGATTTTTTTTTTACTGGTGTGAATCAGTTGGATAGTTATCACCACCTGGCACTGCTAATGAGTCTAGTTGGGAAAACAAAGCTGCCCAGAGCTCCGCAGCAGCCTGCCCTGCAGCCCAGGACTGGAAGAGTCTTTCAGGGTCTGTCGGACACTGGAAATACATTTTAAGGTGTTCTGCTGACTACAAATATCAAATTCCTGTTTCAAAGGAAATAGGTTGCTTAGAAATCATTATCATTGCTGATTCATTTATATTTCTAAAAACCATTCTACTGTGTTCCTAAAAGAATTTGAGAAATTTAAGTATTCCCTGCATAAGGAAAGCTCTTTATAATAATCTTGAAGGGACTACACCGTCTCTTCGAAGAAAATATTTCCACTGCTAATTCAAATTATCTCTAAGCAACCTTAGCAGACATAATAGCATGATAATTCAGAGCAGGAAGTCCTGGGTTAGAAGTTGAGCTATAATATTTAGCAGCCTTAGGAACCAAAGCAAGTTAATTTGAGGGCATCAGATCTATTATTATTAGACAAAAGAAGGGAATAAGAGGAAAGAGGATGAGGGCTAGAGCAGAGGGTACAGAGGGGATAGTATGAAGATTCCATAATTAAGCCTAATATTTGTAAAAATTAATATGTACTAATAAAAATGCCATAAATAAACAAAAAATCTCTTTCCTGAAAAGAGAAATAATAAGAGTAATAGTCAAAGTAATGAATGTGGAAAACATTGCAGCATGTCTGCCATTACTATTACAATTTGGTTATGTTTCTTTTAGTTATTATACATACTTCACATACCTCAAGCTTTAACAGCACAAAGAATAGCAACAAAAAGCCCATGGAATAGCAAATCAGGCATCCATTATTGTGTTACCCAGATAATATACTTTACAAGAGAAAAGCACGGCCACCCCACAGGTTATGAGAACTTGGCAAAGAGGACAGGGCTGGAGGGAAGGAAAAGCAGTAGGAAACATTAACTTATCCTCCAAGAAGCTTTACTAATACATCCTACAAATGGCTAACTAATCAATTCAATATCTATGTATGAGTTACTGAGTATATGCAAAGCACTGGGCTGAGTATTGTGGTTATAAAAATTAGTCATATTACCTGCCTCCAATAATCTTAGGACCCAGCAGAGTTGCCTGAACTATATAGGAAGTACCTGCCTTGTAGTCACTGGCTTGCCCAGCAGCTACGCTCTCTTGTCTACACAGGCATATGCTCTCGCTTACATTCCTACCCTTGTACTTAGCACAGTGCTAGCATTCTAATAGTTACTCAATAAAAATGTTTGTGGAAATGGATTTCTTAGTCTGAAAGAGGCAATCAATCATTTTTTTTAATTTCTTGAAGACAAAGACACACACATGCCTGTGAATTACTTGATACTAAGACAGGTGAGCTTTTGATATTAGGTTATTACTGTATTAAATGTTAATATTAAATATCTTCGTTAAGGGCCGGGGACATAGCTCAGTGGAATAAGTGCCTGCCTGGCAAACACAAGGTCCTGAGTTTGATGCCTGATACAAAATATATATTTATTTATTTATTTATCTCTTCAAGGATATTTTTTTTAAAAAATCAATTTAAATATCTTCATTAAGATGGAATTTTATTTATTTTATGGTCCCAGAGATTGAATTCAGGACCCTGTGCTTGCCAGGCAAGCACTTATCCTATTGAGCTATCTCCCTGGCTTCATTAAGATGAGAGTCACTATGCAATATCAAAATGCTGCTATCAAAAAAAAAAAAAAAATGCTGCTATCACAGTCTGATTTTTCAACAAGTTTCTTTTTAACTACTAGTACATAAAATATACGAACATTGCATTACATTACTATATCTAATTAAGGGAAGCAAATCAATGAAAATGTATTTCATGTAAATGGGCTTATTTTTCTGGATATTTGGAAACCCTGTTTCTCAATGAGATACTATAACAAGTCATTGTGGAATCATAAATGCTTCATGATTTGTTTCTCATTCAGATTAGCCTATTCTTCTATTAAAACAATTATGAATATTTGCTTAAAGATTTGTAAATATCATTTCTAAATAAAAATATAATTATGTTTAAAATATAACATTGTTTAAACTAGTTATAAAATATGAATGTATTTTCCATTTCTCATGTGGATATAAGTCAACAGAGCAATACATAAGACTGCTATAATGTATTTGATAAAATCATGTCTTAAGTAGTGTATCATTCCTGATGTCCTATATCATAAACTGCAATATTATACTAGTGGACTGTGTTCAGTTGCAGAAGTTTGTAGCTAATACTATTGGATAGAGCAGGGCGAGGCAGGATATAGTTACTCTTGCTCTATTGAAACTGATTATAATCAGTAGTTTGGAATCAATTGCTAATGTGCAATCTAATACAAGCTTGATGACTTCCCATTAATCTGTGATGGGTTTTTACTTCTTCTTTTTCTAAGCTAAATATATAAACACAAAAGAACTAGCAAAGCCATACTGGCACTATTTAATTCTCAGAGCTCCCTCTGCTGGTAGTGAAAGATGACAAATTTACAGAGCGCTTAATAATGAACATAATGTCATTCTTACCTCAATTTTGCCATTTCTATTAGTGCTAAATTTACTGTTGGCTATTTATTCAATAAAACCCTAGCCAGTTTTTACACTAAATATTATGTAATATTTTTGTGATCTTTTCATTGCAAAAACTGAGCTATTTTGTATTTTAAAAATATTTGCTAGAGTTAAACAATAATTTATAACACCATTTATACAGATGATTACAAATAGCTTACACAAACAGCAAGAGGGCATTTAATAGATACTTAGTGAAAATTTAGTAGCTACTCAAACTGCTTAATCCTCTCCTATATAATCCCTTTATAACATAAATTCACTCCCTACATATTACCTGATAAAAATTACTTTTTGAAACATAATTCTCATCTGAACATAATATGTATATTACATTAGAACTGGAAAGGGGCCAGGGAGATAGCTCAGTGGAATAAGTGCTTTCCTGGCAAGTGCCAGGTCCTGAGTTCCATCGCTGTTACCACCAAAAAAAAAAAAAAAAAA
>PVJA010020976.1:6025-36322 GCA_004027025.1 Myocastor coypus | reverse complement strand
AAAAAAAAAAAAAAAAAAAAAAAAAAAAAAAAAAAAAAAAAAGAATTCTAAACAGTAAAAATAAATAGCAGAAACCAAAACAAAAACAGAGTCACAAGCGACAGTTTCAAAACAAGAATAAAAGTTATATTATTCATGGAAACAAAGTGGTCCAGATCTTCACACAAGACCAAGTTCATAAAATACTGAAAATGATGTTTTCAAATCTGTTTGAAAATAGGAAAATGTAAACATGCTGCCAAGCACCCTGTACTATATGCGTATTAGGGTGAAACTGCTTGAAAAGAGTTTATTCCAGAAAGAAAAAGAATTTAAGGATTAAGCAACGAAGATGAGCAAAAAAAGGGAGAAAAAAAGGCAGAGGGAAAAACATGCAGTATATATACAGGATGGCTGAGGTGATTGTACTAAGATTTTTCATCAGCTTTTTGAAAATAGCTAATGTGTCGAATTTTCTCCTTGACTAACTGTATGCTGATATTTGTGATCTAAGCAACTACATCTAGTACAGCAATTTGTAATACAAAAACCATGCTTGTAAATACTTGCCATCTCGGTCTTCTAAATGTGTACTATTTCTAATGTCATATCAATTATTATAATCCTCTCTTCAAAATAATTTTTTTTTGTCTTTTTGAGACAGGGTCTCACTATGCAGTTGAGGCTGGCCTTGAGCTCACCTTTGTAGCCCAGGCTGGTCTCGAACTCGCATCAATCCTCCTGCCTCAGCCTCCTGAGTGCTGGGATTACAGGTGTGAGCCACCACGCCCAGCTAAGAATTTTTTTTTTTTTGGCAGGACTGGGGTTCAAACTCACGACCTTGCACTTGCCAGGCAGGCACTTGTGCCACAGAGCTATCTCCCTAGCCCAGGTCAAAATAATTTTTTAAAAAAGAAAGAAAAAAAGAAAAACAGGAGAGACATCAACAAAAATTTAGTATTTCTTGAAAACAAGCAGTAATATGCAATCATATGTCCAATTTTACATAACTGTTAATCTGAGCAACAATTTTTTTCTTGTCGAACCAGGGATTGAACTCAGGATCTTGCACTTGCAGGGCAGGTACTTGTGCCCCTGAGCTATCTCCCCAGCTGAGCAACACATTTGACGATAAAAATAAATAATGTATCAACCATTGTTGATCAGCTATCCTTGTTCTGTAACATATGTATTGTTATATGTTACCCTGTTTCTTTCCTTATTTCTGATTTTTGTTCTTGCTTTTGTCTTTTACTTTTAAAAAATGAAATAATAAAAGTAAATTTAATAAAAAAGAAAAGACTTAGTAAAATGAATAGTCTGATACTTTCTCAAAGGCAACTCCTCCCCCCCACCCCCGTTTTTTTTTTTTTTTTTTATTTTAGGGAAGGATCTACAAGGTGTTCAAGATCTCACTACTAGATCAGACTCATGTTGATCAGCCTGTTTACAGCCTCCCAAGAGCTGGGATTACAGGCGTGAACCACGATGCCCAGCCTCAATTGCTATTTTAGTGTGTCCCAGGGATGGGGCCAGCACAGCAGCCCTGGGGATTGAACCACTGGCCCCTGCACCTGCTTGCGGGTACTTTAATCCACTGAGCTAGTTGGCTGGCCCTTCACATTTACTTTTCTTTCCGAAACTGGGGATGGAACTCAAGACCTTGCACTTGCCAGCTAGGCACTTGTGCTCCTGAGCTATCTCCCCGGCCCCACATTTTCTATTATGACTATTGACATTTTTGAATCTCTAGATTCAAGAAATCTCTAGATTTATTATTGAGCACTGTGCTAGTTTTAGCAGAAGTGAAGTTCTTTCATTTAGTAGATTATTCAGTGTATGTCAATTGATGGTGAATATTTGGCTTGTATTATGTGTTTATCCTATAACAATAAATCTCTTTTATGGAGAAAAAATAAATAAAAAGATAAATAAATAATAAAAGGCAGAAGATTAATATTAGCGCATATCCCTGTCTTCCACCATTCAAATGCATTCAATATTTTCTTTAACAGTATTCTAATATTTTCAGTTAGAATCTTATTTAGAAGGACCAAAAAGTAAGAACTGTTCTCTTAGAAGTTTGTTTTAGAGAAGTAATACAAACATAAAATTTTCTTTTATGAAAAAAATTTTTTTAAGAATTTTTATTTTATTTTATTTATTTTTTTCTTGTTTCAGAACCTTTGTTTGTTTATCCACTCATTTTTATGGTCGGCTCAGCCTGCCCCAAGGGCAGGGCTGGTGCAGCATGTGGTGCCGGGGATTGAACCGAGGTCCCTGAAGCCGCCCAAGCTTTCCCAAGCAGGTGCTTTAGACCACTGAGCCATCCCGCCAGGTCTCTTTTATGAAATTTTGACAGAAAAACTTTTCTTCTTTTTTCAGTATCAGGGATTGAACTCAGAACCTTGTGCTTACCAGGCAAACACTTATTCCACCAAGCTGTCTCCCTGGCCCAGAAAAAAACTTCAGAGAGAACTTATTCCAGTTTACCTCATATTGAAAATTTGAAGATATGGATGAACTAATACTAGTACATGTCTTTAGATAGTTAAGAGTGATAACATACCCTTGTACAATGTTTTTTTTATTAACTCTATACTTTAAAGTATTTTATTTACCACTGTTAGTTATACAGTAATTCATGTTTCCTAATGTTTTTTTTTTTTTTTTTTTGAGGCAGGGTCTCATATAGTTCAGGCTGGCCTTGAGCTCACTTTTGTAGCCCAGGCTGGTCTCGAACTCACACTGATCCTCCTGCCTCAGCCTCCCAAGTGCTGGGATTACAGGCGTGAGCCACCACACCCGGCTCCTAATGTTTTTATATTAGGGATAATATATACATTTTTTTTTTTGTCAGAGATTATGTTCAGCTTCCCAGGTATTATTTTGATTTATTTTTATTATTTATTTAATTTATTTATTCATTTATTTGATCCTGGGGATAGAACTCAGGACCTTACTCTTGCCAAGAAGGTGCTTATGCTGCTGAGCTATCTCCCTGGGCCTCATTTATATTCATCTTATAGAACAAAAATCTGAAATGCTCTTTATCCTGTGGAGAGTTAGTATAAGCAAATATATCACCTCCACTGAGCTTTTCAAAAATTAAAAGAAATCATTAATACATGTTTGCAATATGTGGTGATTGTGTTAAACATTGGGCATTATTAAGTACATATGTCATCTGCATCATTTAGAGCTCCTCTCCCCTCCCCTTCCCTTCTTTCCCTTCTTTTCCCTTTTCTTCCCCTACCCTCTTGTTCCCTTCACCTCCTCTTCCCCTTCCTCTTCCCTCACTTTCACCGCCGCTATTTTTTTTAAAGAATTATTTATTTATTTATTTTTCTTGTTTCAGAACCTTTGTTTGTTTATTCACTCATTTTTGTGGCCGGCTCAGCCTGCCCTGAGGGCAGGGTTGGCGTAGCATGTGGTGCCAGGGATCGAACCGAGGTCCCTGAAGCCGCCCAAGCTTTCCCAAGCAGGCGCTTTAGACCACTGAACCATCCCACCGGGCCCCTCACTGCCCCTATTGCCAGGTTTAAAAGTTAAAAGTACGTTGAAAACCCTTATTACTGGCTTACGGCATTCTTGGATTTCAGGGACTTTGGATATAACATGGTGCCTTTTATGTCATATAAATATAATTTATGGATGACTTCTCCAAGTCCTCAGCGAGAGTTACTCCTGTCTTCTCCTGTGTTCCTCTCATGTGGCACTTTGCAAGGCTGTCTTACACCTTCTCCAGCTGTGCGTGTGGGTGGCCTGACAACCACATTTAGGTTTGCACTGCTGTATGGTCTGGGTCAAGAATCTCCGCACAACTGAATGAACCATAAGTGCTTTATGCTTAACTTTCATTGCATTTTGTCTTTTAATCTTTTTTTAGGGTTGGGAGATAGCACAGCATTCTAAGCACATGCCGCACAAGCACAAGTACTGGACTTTGACCCCCAGTACTGCATGCTGTGCCGGCCACTGAAACTGGGCGTGCAGAGACAGAGGGTCACTGTGAGTCTGAGCTGCGTACTGAGACCCTGTATCAAGTAGGTCAATAAATAAATAAATAAATAAATAAATAAATAAATAAATGATTTAAAAAAATTCTTCTATTTAGCTCAATGTGTTAATTAATTTTTATTAACTTTTCTCACCTGTTCAAGCTAGTAGTGTGCATATGCATGTGTATGAATGCGTGCGCGTTGATAGAGGAGAGATAATGTGAAATTATCTTCCTTATGAAAAGAAATCACAAAAGAGCTGAAAACCTTAAGTAACTGATAAAAATAAGTGGTTTTTTTGGGCAGGGTTTTTCTATGTAATGTAGGCTGTCCTTGAATTCACTATATAGCCTAGGCTGGCCTCACACACAGTAATCCTCCCACTGAGCCCCTTGCCAGATTCCTCCTGATCCCCAACGTGGAGGGGAACTCACAGAGGATGCGGAGAGCTCGGCCTCGGGCCGCAGCAGCAGCACACTTTGGTCCACAGCTCGCAGGGCGCAGAGCGACTGAGGAGCGGCTGTGACTCGGAGCTGGGTGTGTGAGGCTGGGAGGCTCTGTGCCGGGCTGAAGCTCAAGCCCACCTGGGAAACCGGGGAGGAAGGGCATGAAAACGCATTTAGAATTTCACCATGCATTTGCCTTGAAATCTGAATATACTCCTGAAATTTCAGGCCTAACTACTTTGTATACCTTCCTGGTGGTTGGCATTATGCCAGTACTGAGATTTTTGTCCTTTCTGGTTGGCTTTGATCCTCAAAATTTAAAGGATCCATTGTAATGATTTTTAAATCATTAAACTATTAATGAAACTATTCATCTTGAGGTGTCTTTTTAAACTCTTTGATACACAGTACTCACCAGATGGGGATGGAATACAAATGGGCCTAAGAGCCTGTGTATTCTGCTCTGTTTATTTGTAGTCCCCAAAACTGAGCTGTATGCCTCCCAGCATTCCATTATAGAAGCAAGTATGAGCTGTGACATTTGGTAAGAGATAACGCTGTGCCAAGAATTTTACACAATGGACTAGCTTTGGCCTCATTCAGCGTCTCCAGAGAATTCACTGAACTGTTTGGCCTTGGTCCGCTGATGTAAAAACTACTGGTGTTGGCAGGAACTACTAGTTTGAAATCTTGAAACTCTATGATATAAAGCACTCACCTTGTTGGCTAGACAATTTTCAACCTCATATTTTGCAGAATCTCCAATGATTTCCCCATCAGGTAAAACGGCATAGATGAGAAATCGAGCAACCGGAGCTAAGTCTGACTCCACAGGGACTGACAGGGAGAAATGGCCTTTGGCTGGAGCGCATCGAGGGGGAGAAAATAGGTATGGGTTAGACATCTCTCCAGGGCCAAAATAAAATTATACTGCTGCAAAAGCCTTTCTAGAAGACTGGAGGCTTATTTACAATTTCTATAGTAGAAATATCGACCATTTCTAGCAGTAAATATCACAAATATCTACTACTAGAAATACATATAAGGAGTAAATAACTATCTCTAGAAACACTAGAATTTGAAAAAATAATTTATGAAAGGGATTTCTCCTATATAAATTGTATAGAAACCTCTCACTGATTTTCAGCTTTGTCTAAAGTACACAAGGTTCTGATGCTACCTAAAGGCCTGAAGAGAGCTAGCTTGTGTCTGTTTGGTCCAGATCTCACCCTGAAAGTAGAAATGGAGCGTCAGATTATGAGATGGACCCGGAAGAGTTTGTGCATTTGCGCTTATATCCTTTTTGCTCTTCTGTGCCACAAATATCCTGTCCTTCTTAAGTGAGGAATGCTGATGCTTTGCTCGCTATTTTTCTGATGTTTATGTAGACAGTCTACTATGGCGCTTCCCTACGGGAACGAAGTAGGATCAAAGGAATTGTTCGTTGATATTTCCCCAGCATGTCAGTCTTCAGACTCCTCTAGAATCAGAGAAGCCTTAAAAGGTCTATATTTGTTCACAGGGAGGTCTTGTGCAATAGCAGAAGTATCCAGTTTAACCCTCAGACGTTGTAACTTTGTGTGCATGAGAAATGAGATATTTATATAGTACACAACCTGGTGCGGTAGAAAGCACCTTCCCTACTCCCCATTCTCTAACACAGTTCTGAAAGTCTCTGGTTTTGAGAAGATGGCCCGGAAATATTTATAGCAAACATTTGGAATGAGAGTAACATATACACAGCGTCTACATTTCACACAATCTAAATAGAATAAGGAGAAGAAAAAATTGGATAAAAGCGAGGGAAGGAAACATTCTTTCTTCTCTCTCCCTCAACTTTCTCTTTGTTGTACTGAGATGGAAATGATCTCTGCTTGAAAGCATTCCTGATCTTTCTATAGAGTCAGGCTGAACGGGTGGAACAGAGCAGAAATGTGCAGGTTATGGAAATACTCACGTTGTTCCTGGTCCACAGCAATCTTCTGAGTCCCAGACTGAACAATCCCTCCCTTTGCCATTATCTGCAAAAGAGAAATAAAGGGAAATTTAATTTGCTTTAACAGAGATCTTATTCCAGACATGGCAATGATCAGACCCAAGAGAAGTGAAAAAAAACCAAACAAACAAACAAAACAAACAAACAAACAAAAATAACAAAACAAAACAAAACAACAACAACAACAAAAAAAAAAACAAGAGAAATCCAAATACTGATGCCCAAATGGCTTTACCATCTCTTGCCCCACAGAGGACTTCTGGCTACAGACAGAGAAGTCAGAGCCTGACCTCATTTCTCACCAGATAATAGAAGACAAGCTCCTTCAGCTCCTGTTTATTTAGAATGTAGTGTGCCTGGATTTTTTGCGTCTGGCCACATGGCAGTTTCCCGGGCACAGGCTCCAGGTGGACAAAGCTATGGCTTAGGGAGAACACAGCATTTGCAGTGTGATACGCATCTTCATTGACTTCAGACAGCCACTGGTAGTCGTAACAGTGTGTGTTTTCCTCATGCTTGACCTGAAGGATCAGGTAAAAATATTATTTTTAGGAATAGATTGTCCTACATAAGTTTATTGTTCCACCTAATAGCTAGAAATCTTGGATCTATGGTGAAAGACCTTTGCTTTTATCTAAAAATATCAAATGCAGGTGTGATTTGCACCTCCACGTGGCAGCTGATTCTGGGGCTGGCATTTGCATCGTTGAAGAGCATATAAGGGGGTGTCTGTCTCTGCTGCTTGCTCAGCATTTCCTTGGCTGTTTTACCTGATGGAAGAGAGTAAGTAACCTCTAGAAATTGGAGAACTGTGCTTTTGAAAGTCTCTGCCTCCTTTATCTTGAATTTCAATGAGGTTTTATTAATAATTGAAATACTGCAAGCATGGGGATTTGAGAAAACTTGCACAGGGCTCTGGCTAAAGGGTTGAGTTGCATTAGCTGAGGGTTAATTTCCTGGCGCTGCCTTAGGTTGATTATTTTTACTAGGTGTTGCATGCATGTCTGAGCTCTTAGATTTAATAGCCTCTGCTTGGATCCCATTTCCTGCGTTCCTTCATGTAGAGTTGTTCCCCAGCTCTTTCCAAGCTTCCCCTGCCCTCATCCACGTCCCCAAGAAGCCTGAGGCAATGTTCATGCCAGCAAAAACACTTTGTTCCAAGCTCAATGTTATGTTTTGGCGGTAATATTTATGGTCCTCAGAGAGAGGGAACATTTATAAAAGTAATATTTTCATTGTCAGTACTAGTATAATCCTGGAACATGGGAAACATTTCAGATGCTTATTGATCAATAAATAAGAAAACATTTCACTTTATTAGTGGCTTTTCTTCCATTTACTTAAAACCAAATCATACCGTTTATCCATTTTTATGTATGCTGAGTGGAGGGCTACCATTTCTGTGAGCATACAATGCCCACTGTGTATCGCCATAACTAGAAACATGTATTTTACCTCTATCAGTGAATGGATTGTATGCTCTGCAGAAAACGTATGTAGAGAAATGGCCCATTTGTTCTAAAATAGCAGGGCAACTACAGTAAGGCAGTTTGGAAAGTGCCTATTTCTGGAACTAAATAATATTCTGTAATAATGGGATTTTTAGTAGGAGGACATACTGCTAAAGACCTACTGACTGCTTAGTATGTACTATTTAATTTAATTTTCACATCTCCACACATTGGCTAGACACTCATTTTTTTTTGTCCTTTTTACAAGTTAAGAACTAAAACAGAAGTTCAGTTATTTCACATTACTGTGCAATTGAGACAATTTTTAAAATCTAGTTTACTTGATTTTGATTTTGGACCCTAATTTTTTTTTTTTTTTTTTTTTTTTTTTTTTTTTTTTTTTTTTTTTTTTTTTTTTTTTTTTTTTTTTTTTTTTTTTGTGGGACCAGGGTTCGAACTCACGACCTTGCACTTGCCCAGCAGGCACTTGTGCCTTGAAGCTATCTCCCCAGCCCCGGACCCCAATTTTTAAAAATATGGTAATTATCACATAGCATAATTGCCATCTTCACAATCTTTGGCATAGGTATCAAGCATCTCCAGAACTTTACATCTTGCAAAATTAAATCTTAGTATTCATTCAACAGCACCTCGTCATTTCTGTCTCTGCCCTGCTCCTGACAGCACTATTCATTCTCTTCTGTCCTCTTCTCTGCTCTGCTCTGCTCTGCTCTGCTCTGCTCTGCTCTGCTCTGCTCTGCTCTGCTCTCCTCTCCTCTCCTTTCCTCTCCAAGTTTAGGCTGGCCTTGAACTTGTGGTGATCCTCCTGCGTCCACCTCCTGCAGGCTGGTATTACAGGTGTGAACTGCCATGCCTGGCAGTTATTTCATTATCTTTTTTTTATTTATTCATTTTTTTCTTTTTTCAGAACTTTTGTTTGGTTTATTTATTTTTATGGCTGGCTCAGCCTGCCCTGAGGGCAGGGCTGGAGCAGCATGGGGTGCTGGGGATCGAACCGTGGTCCCTTCAGCCGCCTGCAGGCGCTTTAGACCACTGAGCCATCCTGCTGGGCCCTTCATTTTCTATTTTTGTGACTTTGACTACTTTAGAAGCGATCAGTCCTTAACTACTTGTTTACTTTGTATCAGTTTACTTATTCCAGATGTTTTATACATAATGATCCCCTCAGCATGAAACCCTTTGTGTTTCCCTAAATCATCTTACAGATATTCTTTCATGAAAAAATTTTGAATAAGAATAGAAATAAAACTATCTAAGCAATAGTTTAAAAAGTAACCTAGCATATGGATAGTATATGTTTGTGATGGTTTTATTTCTCTTAGTACAATGGTCTCAAAGTTTTTTTTTTTTTTTTTTTTTCTTTTTGAGACAGGATCTCTCCATGTACTTCAGGCTGACCTTGAGCTCACTTTTGTAGCCCAGGGTGGTCTTGCACTCACACTGATCCTCCTGCCTCAGCCTCTCAAGTGCTGGGATTATGAGCATGCACTACTATGCCTGGTAACGGTCGCAAAGTTTATCCTCCTTCTAGCATGTGGCAATGTTTCCTTCCAAAGTTAAATACTGTTTTCTTACATGCATACACACTTTTTGTTTATCTATTATCTGCGGATGAACATCAGGATAGTTTCTACCTCTGGTTATTATAAAGAGCTGTTATGAACATGTGTGTACAAATGTCTCTTTAAGGTTCTGCTTTCAATTTCTTTGTTTGAAGCAGAACAATAATATTTATGATTCTCAAAGAGAGGGAACATTTATATAAAATAACATTTTCATTGTCAGTACAATCCTGGAACATGGGGAGCATTTAAGATAATTCTTGATTAATAAATTAGAAAACATTTTACTTTATTAGAAGTTTTTCTTCCATTTATTAGAGCTTAAATTAATTTAAAAATTTTCACTGATATATATTCATGGATGCTGTGTGATGTCCTGATCCGTACCTACATTGTGTAACATTTAAACCAAATTTGACATATTTACCTCATATTTATGGCTTTTTTTTTGGTAAAAAATACTAAAAATCCTTTCAGCTTTAAAAAAATCATTCTTTTTAAAAAATGTATTAGTTGTTACAGGGTCTCATTGCACAGCTCTGACTCATGGTGGTCTTCCCACTTTCAGCCTCCTCTGTGCCAGGATTACAGGCAGGTGCCACCATTCCAGGACTCTGTCCATCTCAGCCTGCCCTGGGGGTGGGGCTGGCGCATCAGGTGGTGCTGGGGGATCCAGCCTTGGGCCCTGTGCTTGCTTAAGTTTGCCTAAACTTGTCTAAGCAGGCACTTTAGTCCACTGAGCTATCTTACCAGTCCTTAAAACATACATTCTTTTTACTTACTGTTATGGTTTATGTCTAGTTGTACCCCCAAAGCCTCATGCAATCATGGGGTGGGGACTTCTAGAGTTTGAGACTTGAATGATGATTCCCTGGGATTATGTGTTTTAGTACTGTTGGGATTATGGTCTGAGTACCGCTGAGACAGATAGGCTGAGGCAGAGAGGCTGATGTAATTTAAAAAGAGAGACAGAGAGACAGACACGTGCTATTGTTCTGCTGCCCTGATTGGTTGGCTGTCTCTGTCACCATTTTGTTGCTGTTCTGTCATCATGAACTGCTGGCCTCTGCCTTGGATCCAGCCAAGTATGGACTGAAACTTCCAGTCACTGTGAGCTAAATAAACCTTTCCTTCCTTCATTTTGGGTGTTGGGTATTTGTCCCAGCAACGAGAGAAGAGTAACTAAGACACTTACCATCACCTTACTCTGTGATAGAATGACCACTAATATGTACTTAGAATTGAGATAGGTAATATTGTTTTTTAAGTTTTTGAGTAACTGCTACACTATCTTCCATTAGTGTCATTTCCACCAATGTTGGCAGAGCAGAACCCACACTCCTAAGTACACTAGAATATCTCTTTTTCATAAACCTTTGGAAAGCTGACCTCGAGTTGGTCTCTCCCTTCCGTTTTTGTCCTGCCCATAGGAATGCACATACTTTGGAAGTTCCTCCTTTTTAGCTCACACTGTGGCGCTCCAGGCTGCTTCACTGGTCACTGTATTCTACACTCACCCGGACATTCAAGGAGGGGCCCACGGTGTCGGTGATGTTGATGGAGAACTGTGCCAGGCCGTTCTCATCTGTGGTAACATTGGAGTTGTACTTAGCTTCGGGGGCTGTGATAGTGATGATTTTATGTGGCATAGGGACATCCTTCCCATCCACTAGGCGCACCTGGAGATCAAAAGCTGTGGATCAGTTCCATGGGTAATAACTAAGAGGCACCAACCATTCATTTCATTACAGTTATCATTTGAGTGTGTCTTCTCTCTTGTACACAGTCCTGGATATTGACGATACAATGGGGACAAAAGAAGGATTTTTGTATCACAGAGCTTACAGCCTGGTGCAAGAGATAGGGGTAATAATGGGGTGACCTATTGTAACATTTGAATCCAGTCATATTGTAAGACTGGTGATTTTTTTCATTAAGGACTACTTTTTCATTTTCCATTTATATATTTGATACAGAGTCTCACTATGCAGCTCAGACTCATAGTGATCCTCCAGTGTCCAGCCTCCCCCGTGCTGAGATTACAGGTGTGCTCCACTGGGATTACAAGTGTACACCACCATGTTGTCGGCTCAGCATGCCCCAGGGACAGTGACCGTGTAGCATGCTGGACAGGGAATTGAACTCCTGCCCCTGCATGTGCCAAAGCAGGTGCTTAGTCCACTAAGCCATCTCGCCGGTCCAAGGACTACTGTTTGAAATTAAAAAGAATTTTCACCAACACATAGTATGGTATTTCAATACATGTGTATAATCTGTAATAACCAGATTGGGATAACCAGCACAGTGATCATTTCTTTGCCTTGGGAACTGAATTAGTACTGATAAATGATCTACAAAATCTAAATTTGTCAATGAAATATTTAGTCAAAGTTCAAAGACAAAGACAGGGATAAATTTCTGATTCTTTGTCTTTTAGTAAGTTTTATACAAGTGTTATAGTTAACAGTAATAAATTATAAATAAGTATATCTCTGAGAAACTAAAAATTGTACTACACTTTCATTTTGAGAAATGGGTAAAAATTACTGAATATATTCATTTTTATGTATGTGTATTTTAGGGAAGGGTCTAATGGGGTGTTCAGTGTCTCACTACTAGATTGTACTTACAATGATCTGCCTGTTTACAGCCTCCCAAGAGCTGGAATTATAGGCACACCACCATACCCAGTCTTAATTGCGTCTCAGTGTGCCCTGGGGACAGGGCTGGCACCGCAGGTCCAGGGATTGAAGCCCTGGTCCCTGGCCCCTGTGCCTGCTTGCAGGCACTTTAATCCACTGATCTGTTTGGCCAGTCCCCTTACATTCTGCTGTGATAACATCATTAAATTTTCTAGCATATACTCTATTTTGCTCAGTATAGTCTTTTTTTATTTTTATTTTTTTGTGTCCCTGGGAATTGAATCTTCAGGCACTCCTTACTCTCAGTTCTGTTTTTTGTTATTTTGAGACTGGGTCTAGGTAAATCGCTAAGCTGCGCAGGCTGGGCTTGAACTTTCAAGCCTGCCTCAGTCTCCCCAGGTACTGGTCTCACATGTGGATCCCATGCCCTTAGCTGAAGCTCCATTGAGGGAGTGACAGGCAGCCACTCTATACTGAGCATTAGACAGCTGCTCTCAGACTGCTTCAACTGGAAAAGTTCCTTTGCCCTCTTGCTTACAATAGAAAAGGGACAATAGGAGATTTGTTTGTGTGCATCTGTGGTAAAATTCATAAGTCTAAAATCTAGAAATCTTAAATGTGATTTTGTCCCTAGATATGCACTTCTTAAAAATATTTGTAGAAATTAATGTAAATACACCTATCAAAGAAATAGGCATAACAGAGTCTTTAATGGTTAAAACGGCCTAGCCAGCCCCTGCCAGACAGAGTTAGTGTTAAAGTATGATGTAACTGGTTAACATGAATTTTGAGATTCTTGAGAGAAAGTGTTACAAAAAGCAGATGTGTTATATGCCATAGATACAAATGAGCAAGATAGAAGAGAGAAAGAGGAAGTAGGGAGAAGTTCGAACACTTCCTCAAATCACACACTCTGTTGTTTAAAAAATATTTCTATATATATGCTAATTTGTTTCATTTATACCAGTAGCTTATTTTAGTTCACAGAAAAGAAAGTTCGTGTTACTATCTTTTTCCTTTTTATGAGAATCTTTTTGGTTTAGGTCTTACACTGAGCGACTACTTTTAAGATAATGATACACAGAATATATAAATGCTATTGTTACATTAAGATACTAGTGTAACAACCATTGTTGTTCTATTATTAGCCGTTAGGAAAATTCGTTTTATTTTTTTCATGAAACATTAGAGATTGCCTGACTGTAGCCATGGAAAAGAGACTGAAGGATATCACACAGTGGTGTTGTTCAAAAGTAAATAAGGAAAAATCTTCCTGATTTTGATAGGCGTCTAGAAGGATTTCACATACAAATTTAAAGTGAATAGATGTATTTTTGTGTGCTTTTACTGTTTTGGTTATATTTTTTGCCTCTCTTACATTAATGACGAACATTGCCTGGGCATAATTTTAGCAGACACTGTGCCTGTGGGTATGAGGTGGGTAAGTCTGAGGTTTCCCTACGCTCGGATGCTCACCTGTGCGAAGAAGGGGATCCCTACTCTGATGTGTGAGTCCACGTTCACAAAGGAGAGCTTGCTGACGGTGGCTGTGATTTCACTGGATCCTGACCCCCTCAACTGCACCCCTGCAACAGAGGGAGAAGAAGCAAAAGGATCGGTTCATTTTTTGGAAGAATGCTCTTCGGGAACTCCTTATGCTACTGTCTTCTTTATAATTCCTAATTTGGCTAAGGAAATAAATTAATATCCACTGGGGCACAGACCTGTTCCTTCTTCTTGGATCTGGGCCTCTGCTCGGAGCCGCATTTCATACTCTTTCCTTCTTAGCTGGAAGTCACTGGTTTTCACTTTCTGAGAGAAGCAGCCTTGGCTGTTGAGCTAAGGGGATCGGAAGTATAAACAAGCGATACAAGTTATATTGAGCAGATCTGTGCCCAGCAAGCGTGGGATTAACTGATAGATATCTTTTGGGGACAATATAATCTAGGCATTTTCTATAGTGAAGACATAAAACATAATGTATAGAGACAATGTTCATTACTTGGTACAACCATAACTTATGCACAAGTTTTGAAATGCCCTAGAAAGAATGAGAGGGAAATTCTGTATGTGCTTTTTTAAATTTATTTTTTAAATTAAATTAAATTATTATTATTATTATTATTATTATTATTATTATTATTATTATTATTTTTTTTTTGAGGTACAAAGGATTGAACTCAGGACCCTGTGCTTGCCAGGCAGGCACTTATTCTACTGAGCTACCTCTCTACCCATGTGTTTTAAGTGATCTTACTGTAGTAGGCAGCTAACTCTTCATCAAAGCTTGAGTCCCCTTTCCACTTATTTTTTAAAGTTTTTTTTTTTTCTTTCTGTATTTAGAACAGGGTCTACAGGATCTCACTACATAGATAGCACTCCTCGTGATTTTTTTTTTTTTTTTTTTTTTTGTGGGACCAGGGTTCAAACTCACGACCTTGTACTTGCCAGGCAGGCACTTGTGCCAGGGAGCTATCTCCCCAGCCCCTGATTTTTTTTATTTTCTAAAGAATATAAAATAAGGGAAAATTACTTTTTTTTTATTTTTTGTGGTACCAGGGATCAAACTCAAGACCTTGCATTTGCCAGGCAAGCACTTACTCCACTGAGCCATCTACCCAGCTCTAGTAAATTATTTTAAACAGTAATAGAAAAACAGCATTAGAAATGATACTGAGTTTCACTAAAGAAAGTAATAGAAATTCGACAATGGTTGCTGTATTGCATGATGTTATCTTCACATTAGTTGTTCAGGTTACCAGATGTAAACATACAAAATGGGTTTAAAAAAAAAGCAAAAAATAAAACAACAAAAAAGATGGCTGAGGCTGGGAGCAGCCTGCCCATCTGAGGACCTCTTCCCCTCTCTGGCCACTAGAGAGAGTCATGGGACAGTAGGGAGCCACTACTTTAGTCATAGAAAGGGAATGGACTAACACTCCTCCCAGCTGAGGCAATTTTTTAAAAAAGCCAGGCGTGGTGGCTCACGCCTGTAATCCCAGCACTTGGGAGGCTGAGGCAGGAGGATTGGTGCGAGTTCGAGACCAGCCTGGGCTACAAAAGTGAGCGCAGGACCAGCCTCAACTGCATAGCAAGACCCTGTCTCAAAAAGACAAAAAAAAAGTGATTTTTTTTTTTTTTACTGTTTTTATTGTAGAAGTAGATACAACGGCTCTGTTTTTCTGGAGCACCAACAGTGAGCAATTAGAAGAAATAAGTAATTCCTATTGTGGAAAGCCCCTGTTTTAAAAATTATTGCAGCAAGCAATTGTGGAATTTGCCCCTTCCTGGCATGGCACCACCGCACACCCCCTGCTGGGGCAACGCTCCTTTATTTCAGTACCTAGAGGGCCACATTCTCAACCTACCTGTTCACTGAAGTTCTTGCAGAAAGCCTGTGACTCTTGGCCATAGCAGCGGGAAGGATTATTATAATTTCTGCAAACGCTCAGAGTCACATTTCCTGGAACAGGCTTTCCATACGTGTATCTGTCAGAAGAACATTGCCAAATGAACCAAAACAGAGAACAACCCATTGTTTTTAAACCTATCTCCACTTCCCCTTTGGCTCCTGCCTTTTTACTCTTTGTACTTTGCTCTAATTCCTGTAGGCTTTGCCCATTTTTAAGGGCAAGCAAACCAAACAATGACTTTCTTTAGCAAATTTCCAGCACACTATTCTACAGTTTACTGTGTTCCGCTCTTTTCATATCTCTTTCCCTTGATTTTTTGTTTTGATACCATTTCAATTGTGTCTTTTTATCATAAAAACTATTTTAGGGGCTGGGGAGATAGCTCCGAGGCACAAGTGCCTGCTGGGCAAGTGCAAGGTCGTGAGTTCGAACCCTGGTCCCACAAAAAAAAAAACAAAAAACAACAACAACAACAACAAAAAACTATTTTAAAAAGAAAAGCCAACACCAATTAAAATAAACATAATAAAGACAAATAGGATCTTTCTTTGATCTTGTATCGAAGCTATTAATATGATGGTGTCTTCTCAGTATAAATACCTCTTTGTGTTTTGTTCACATTTTATAAAATTAGGATTGTGTAGTAAATATGCCATGGATGATAGTATTTTCAGGGCATTTATTCCTCTGCTATTTGGAATATCCTCTATATTCTATTTCAAGAGCAGCAGTTTATCAGTTATGTGGGCTTGGGTAGTTAGTGGCCACTACTTTGAAATAGCACTTGGCAAGAGCCCGGTGAGTGGTAAGTACATTGCATACATGGTCTTTAGGAAGAACAGGTTTTTTGTTTTGTTTCACTTTGCTTGCTCTTTCTGCTGGGGTTACTCTGGGGCTCCAGGGATAGAGCCCAAGATGCTAGAAGTGTGAGTTCTTGAGTGGGAAGGACTCGTCCTGAGCACGCCCACAGTGTGTGACACGCTTGAGGTATGCTGATGAGTTAGGTGAAATTTGAGCACGGCACACACCTGTCTCTAAAGGTTTAAGACTCTAGGCTATTTTTCTACCGCGGTTGCAAGATCAGGTAAATAATCCATTGATTGAATTTCCTCTATAATAAATGTCAATTATGTCATTAGTATGTGTTTTGTTATTTCTAGTTAAGGGAAAGCTGTTGCTCTGTAGCCCGATTTGTACTGTGTGTGTGTGTGTGTGTGTGTGTGTGTGTGTGTGTGTGTGTGTGTAGCTGTCACTTTCAGAGTTAATCTTAGTCCTAGCAGCACAGCCTCTCTAAAAATAATTCTCTGTCCGTTCATAGACATAATAACGCAGGTACATACATGAAATAAAATAAGAAATAGAAAAGCAAAGGAATATTCTAGAGATAGGAATCCTTTCAAAGTACTTAATGTATTTGCATTGCCAAAATACTTTGATTTGGAGTCTCCTTTAAATACTTCTCCTGGAAGACTGATAAAAATAAAAACAGGAAAAAAAAAAAAAGAGAAAAAAAATCAACTTACCGGCCACACACTGACACAGTAAACTCTTGTTCCGTGATGGTTACTTTCCGTGGCATGGACACTTGTACCTCAAATTTGGGGAGAACTGTTGATTGATGATAAAGAATTGGAGACTGGTGGCTGTTTCTCAACCTTTGGGACATAAATATTTTCCAGTTCTCTAGGAATATTTAGGGTCTTTGAATAGGCACCCCTATCGTTCGGTATATCTGTGTGCTCCCTGTTCTCCAAATGGAGAGTTTGGTTGGGGGACTATGACTGATCACTGATATATAATGAAACAGTCACTAAAAAAAGCGTATCTTGTGTGTTTTTCATGTTAAATATCACCAACAAAATAATCAAGTTATAGAAATTCTTATGTAAAAATCATTGATGTCCTCATTGGACATAAGTCTAATTAGTTTTACTCTGAAGCCAATCACAACCATGGAAAATGGAAAAACTGAAAATCAACTCAAGCTCTAGATTCTACAAGCCCAAGTATGAAGAAAAATGTCCCATGACTTTCCATGACCCATACCAAACTCCTCTACAGTGAAGTGGTGCTCTATTCTTCTACCGGAGTCCTTCTGTACCACCAGCATGTAGGAGCCCAGCAGGGGCTCCGATGAGAGGGGAAATTGGAGCTGTGTGAGGCCGTGCTCCAGCTGGAGATTCTGCCATTGCATGATGCGGTTTCCTTTGGAGTCCTAAGGATAAGTTAATGGTAATTTACAAAAATGAAAAGACTATCACAGACAAGATAAAAGAAAGCTTGTGGAAACTCCTAGTCATCTAGGAGAACAAGGCCGGTGGTGAGGGGTGAGAAATGGAAATGCATGATAACCATGCAGCTCCATAGGAGTTTGGAGCCTTGGTCCTCACTGATGTGTTTTTTGGGGCAACCTGAATACTTCCCAAATAAAAATATCTACCCCCAAATTATTGCTTTCTTTTTAATTATGGGATATTTCATATTGCTTACCTGAAGGAATATTAATGGAAGCTGAAAGAAGAAAAGAAGAGGAGTTTAGACTTGTTCTCAGATAATTCTGACTCTGACCACATAGAACAGTTCTCTATTTAAAACAAGGAAACATTTCAGGTTAAACCTCCCAGAACTTGGTATTAGTCCATTTTAAGATGTCGAGAAGTTATTGGTCCATCAACAACAAATATGTAATATATGTGTGTTGCTACGAGAAATGAGATGTATTGACAATACTTAAGTGCCTGTAATTCTGAGTGAGAAATATTCCTTGGAATCGAGAAATAAGTACTTATAAAGCTAGAAGTAATTATGTTTAGATACAATTATTAATTCAGGTCACAGCTACTTAACTTGTTCTAAAAATGAGTACAAGTAGGGGTGGCTCCCCAAAATTAATATTCATTGCAAACTGCTCATTCTGAATGCTGAGAATATGGTAATACACAAAAGAACAAAGATCTGTTCTTGTGGAGCTTACTTCCAATAGAGATGGACAGAAAAGAAAAAGAGCAATCTATCTATGTGTCTATCTTTCTTACTCTCTACTCTTTACCTGTCTATCTTAGGTAGATAGATATTAAATACATATTTAATTTATTTTGTTGTTACAGGGTCTCACTACCCAGCTCAGATTCATGGTGATCTTCCTATTTTGAGTGTCCGCAGCACTGGGATTACAAATGTGGGCCATCACACCTGGACTCAGTCGCCAGCTCAGTCTGCCCTGGGAGCGGGCCTGGTATGTGGCATGTGGTACCAGGGATTGAACCCAAGTCCCTGCGCTTGCCTAAGCAAGCACTTTAGTCCGCTGAGCTACCTTGCCAGCCCCAAGCCCATTTATATAAATGAGACTAATTTTATATAAAGAATAGGAAACTCACCAACTCATTCAGGGGGCGAAAGTTTTCATCCAATGAGACAACACGAGCTTTTACTGAAAAGGAAATATTTCCCATGAGACCACCAAACTTTTTAAATTTTAAAATGTATTTGGTACATTGCCTCACTATCACAGCTTAGACTCATAGTGTTCCTGTTTGCAGCTTGCTAGGGCTGGAATTACAGGCATGTGCCACCACGCCCAGTCTTGGTGGGTGGCTTAGTGCACCTGGGAATGGGGCTGAGGCAGCATGTGGTGCTGGTGATCGAATTCTAGTCCCTGCGCTTACCCAAGCAGAAGCTTAGTCTATTGAGCTATCTCGCCAGCAGAGACCACCGAACTCTTAACTAGGCCTATAGTTTGGTAAGACAAACTTTAGAGAATCAGGATTACAGGGATGTTGATATTCAAGAAAGAAAGGCTTTATTTTCAGTGACTTGGTCATACCTGTCTGCCCTGGTTTGTAGATGGGTTTGTCTGTCTGGACAAAAACCAGACTCTCTTTGTTTTTAACCAACACTGTCCTCCGGCTTCTGAATTCATGAGTTGGCCCTTTCACTTCGACAGTGAGGAACATAGTCTGCTCAGGGGCTGAAGACGTAGGCACCTGAAATACAGAAGTGATGCTCAGCCTCCGACTGGCCGTCAGCTCTGCTCCCCCAGGCCCTGCTTCCTTCCTCTCTCCAGCTGGTGCCTTTTAAACCAATCTCACTTCTTCATTCTTAATTGGGAAAGTGAGGACGAATAGCAATCTCTTCTGCACTTTCATCAAAGGGAAGACAATGCAAGGGGGCGGGATACATTTGTAATAGAGGTTATCGCTGAGAACGACACCTGCACTTACCTCGCTGAGGCGGCACAGTCTAGGCTCATTTACAGTGTGGGCTTCACCAGGCTGATGTTACGTGATGAAAGGGTATGGTAGAAACATGTCTTAAACTTGTGAAAGAATTGTATTTTTGGCACTAGGCTGCAAGTATCCTCTGTGCACAGAGCTCTAAAGAGAAACGGGACATCTGCCCAGGCTGATGTGCACAATGCCCTGAGAAAGAATGTGACATAGCCCACCGTTCTGTTGAACCATGACTGAGATTATCTATCTATGTATCTATGTATCTATCTATATGTATGTATCTATCTAATTATAATTGCATTATATAATAATATATATAATTTTTCTTTGTTCCTTAGGTTAATTCTCAATAAATATTTTTCTCTCTCCGAAATTTTTGTACTGCTTTTTTGCCTTCTGCACTTAGTTGCTACATTTAGTTACTTGGGTTTTAGAAACGTCACAGTAAGTCTTGGGGAAGTTGCTAAGAATCATACTCACAGTGAAGGCGACACAATGGAATAAGTCCTTCTCTGCCACCACGTCATTGAACAGACTGCTGTTTTCCCTGCTAGACTCCAAGGAAGCCCTTACGGTCACCGTCTCATTCAGCTGAGTCAGAAGCAGGCAGGCCTTCTCTGCACTCCCAGCATGGAGCAAGGAGGGGACCAACACCATATATTGCCTGACAATGGGGGAGTCCAGTTAGAGCACAGAGAAGGGAGAGAGACATTGCTACTGACAACACTGCATTCCATCATAGTTGCTACAGCAGGAGAAGTCACACTGATGTGGAGGAAACTGCTGTCGAGTGGCATACATGAGAACCGCTTCCCCTTTCTGTCACATGCCTTGGCAGTGAAGGGGGGCTCACCTTAACGAGTCACAATATGGCAGCATCCGAATTAGAATAAAACATGTTAATTATATTCATTTACAGTGTAAGTCACTATACTTTTTTTTTTCTTTTTTCTTTTTTGAGGCAGGGTCTTGCTTTGCAGTTCAGGCTGGCCTTGAGCTTACTTTGGTAGCCCAGGCTGGTCTTGAACTCACACAGATCCTCCTGCCTCAGCCTCCTGAGTGCTGGGATTACAGGTGTGCACCACCACGCCCGGCTGTCACTATACTTTAGGATTAGAGTAAAAAGCAAGAAAAGTCCTAGGCACGTGAGCACCAGAAAAACTAAATTATAGAACCTTTATTAAACATATATGTGTGTTCAACAACCTGTGGAAATGATATAGCTACCACTTGCTTCTTCCTTGTATATATGGAATCTGAAGCTGGAAGAAAGTGAGCCATTAGTTTAGTCTCAGTTGTGGTTAGTGGCTCACACGTCTGCGTGTTACCTAACCATAGATGTTTGCATGTTAAATATTTGCTTTTCAACTCATGGCCAGAGAAAAGTTTCACCAAAATTGTCTTCTTGGGATTGAGTTTGGGTCTTGGGAACTTATGAGCAGGACAGAAAATTTCTTAATACCTTGACACATAACTGAAGTTGGCCCTGAAGTTTTCAAATAGTTTTGCATAGAACTCTGAAAATAATTAATTGTTTGCCACTGTAAACCTCTTACTTTCAAATAAACATTTTTTTTGTAATTTTAAATAATAGTAGAATTATATGTATATATCTGAAGATTAATACACTTTACTTTGTAATCATTCCACAGAATCTTAAATATTATGCAGATAAGATTCCAAGTAGTATCTTTTCAAAAACACATCAAAAATTATTTTGAGATGATCAGAGATTTAACGTCTTTCTCCCTTTCCTCTTTGAATTTGAATTTCCATGCCACTTACTAAATAGAAAATTCTCTTTTGATTTTTATGCTTTACACTCTTATGGAGAGATTTTTCTATTAACAAACCTCTATCTACATATATGTGTAATGTTCTATGTGAAAACATAAATGTAGCATTCTTTTAAATATAATATGGCTATGAATTTATAAATATTAAATATTTTATAATTTGGTTTCAAAATCACTGTCATACTACTGATCAAAACAAAATAAGCACATGTAACCCATACAGAGTAGGTGTAAAATTAAAATACACGTAAAATGCATATTTATTGAGCTGATAGCCTGTTTTCTTCCAGTGAATTTATCTGTATCAGGAGGGATAGTACTGATTGCAAGAATTAAACAAAGCCCACCATTAACTTTGTCACAACTGCTAATTTTTGTAGATATGAGTGATGAGAAAAGAAGTATGGTAGAAACGTGTTTGTCACTTTTTTTTTTTTGCGCTGGGAATGAACTCAGGACCTCATGCTTGCCGGGCAGGTTCTGTGCTGCCGAGCTGTGTCCATCGCGCTTGTCACAATTTTTTGCGAACCTGCTGCATAGCACTCAGTGTAGTGTTACCAAGAAGTGCTGAGAGGTGTCTGTCAGCTGATAGATCCTGGGGCTGTTTCTTTATCTGATAAAGATTTTCCCCTCTCTCATTTCAGTTCTTTATTTCCTCAGCACCAATATTTCAAGTTTTTTTTTTTTTTTTTTTTAATTTGACTCACTAATAATTACTTCATTTCAAGATAATATTTCATGCAAGATCTAGTAGAAGGAGAAGTTTGACTCCATTTTACAAAATAGAGTATGAATAATTAAAAGAGAGAAGACAAGGAAAGATAAACAGTGCAATCTCATTAGATCTAAAATTGATTCATTTAAAAACATTTGTATTTGTGATGCCCCTGAGAAGGGCTTTGTACATCACCAAGGAAAATTGAAATTTAGAGATACAGAAATATAGAGTCTGAGCAAAGTCTTTATGACTGAGTGAAGAAAGAGTAAACTACTTGTACTAACTCTCGTGGGTGGAAACAACTTTAGAAGTATGAAAGTGGCAATTTTCTAGGAAATGCAAATGAATTCTATAAGAGAAGCTGTGAAGTACAGGAAAAGACTCTTTAAGTTCAGGCTCTATGCCTGGTGTGGTACTCACGGTTTTCCGGAGATGGAGGCATCTGTGGGCAGGAGAACCAGGAGGAAGAGGAGAGCAAGATTAGGATGGAGGAGTGAGCTTCTCCCCATGCTGCAGGAACTGCCCCGGCCTCACTCCCTGCACTCTCTCTGGTCCGGCTCTTTCCCTGCAATTGGGCTTTATGCTCCCTTCTGTGCAAACAGGAAGTTCCACCCCCACAAGTTCTCTAAACAAAGTTGAGGTCTCTGGACCTTCCCTGAAAGGGTCATAAAGGGCTTAACTGTGGTCAAGGTTAATTCCTGGCCGACTGGCGGGAATTCCTGGAGGGATAAACCACATTCCCGGTAGCTCTCCCTTTTTCTGGATTTTACAGTAAGGCATCTAATTAGGTTTTTAGCCTCTTTTCTTTTTCATCCCCCTAAACCGTTCACAGGGTCTGTATGGCTCTCCTCATGTCTCCGGTATGAGTAACTGGCAGGAGAAGCTGCACTTTAAACAACACTAGCTGGGTCAGATGGATTTCATTCCAGTCGGTGTGCCTGCAAATCCTCCAGCAGGGATGTCAGCCTTAATGGCAGAGTTTCAGAGTTCAGTAGTCCTCTGAGGAAATGCTGTTGGATCCAGCGGGTCCACTTTGGCCTTAGGGATATTTACTGAATTGCAGACCAAGAACCAGGCCCTAGAAGAGTGATAATAGAAAATAGTTTCCTGTTTTAACTGAATGAAAAGGTGACAGCAGAAGTAACAGGACCTCAAAAACAAGCTTCCACTTACGGTACCTCAAGATCTCTACCACCTCTATCATCAACTGTACAAATGTCTTTCCTGCCTTCTAAATGTGGTACTTCTTTCCAGTCTTTATGGCATATAAACAATTTCATTATTTCATCCATCAATGCATCCATACAGCTATTTTGTTATTTTTAATTTTCCAATCCTACTGGGATTACATACTATGCAAGATTTTAGAAATGAAAGAGCCATGCATGTGCAAACATTGCATTGTCTCCTTAGCGTGAGAAGCTGAAAGAGAAAAATGGAATTTGAAGCGTACAATAGATACTGGGGAAAGGGAAGGAACTTACTCAAAAGAGAAGAGTTACTGAGGAGGGAAGAAGCACCGGAGAAAGAGTGGGGGAAAGAGATTAATCTATGTATGTAAGCAGGATGGTTGGACAACTGTACCCGTGCATTTCTACTGGTCTATGGAAGGAAGCAGTTAATGCTTTAGTTAGTTTTGTCTCCTTTTTTTCAATTGTTTGTACTTTTTTCTTTTTTTTTGTATTTTTGAGACAGGGTCTCACTATGCAGTTGAGGCTGGCCTCGAGCTCACTTGTGTAGCCCAGGCTGGTCTTGAACTCACACCGATCCTCCTGCCTCAGCCTCCCGAGTGCTGGGATTACAAGCGTGAGCCACCACGCCCGGCCTGTACGTTTTTCTTTTAATTTCTCATATATTTCTTTCTTCCCATTTTACATGTATATATCTGGTAATATGAATAACTGGTTGGAAGACCACACTATATGTTACAACAAATACTGTGAAATTCTTATTACTCTGTTAGGTAAAAAAATAAAAGGGTCAAATAGGTAAGAATACACTAAAATCTCTTACATTCTTAAAAAAAACAGACAATACCCTCAAGCACTATAAGTAAAGCAGCCAAACATCATTACTGGAGAAGGTCAGGATTCTAGGACAACAAAGAGGGGCCAGACTCAGGGCCTTAGGAAGGAAATCAGGGGGAAAGCAGAGGTAAAGCAACTTCTGAGGACCTGTGGTGGACAGCAAGAGGAAGGAAGCGATGAAGAGAACATTCTGAGCCCAGCGCCTGATGTAGGCCAAGGCTCAGGAGGTGGATGGATCGTGGCGATCTTCACTGAGATGCACGTTATCTGATGTGGAGGACACGCCCATTTGCCTTGATGTGTGAAGAGAACTGGCTCAAACTGGGATTGAATCTGTTGACAATTTCAAAGTCCTTGTGGGAGTAGTTGGTTGTGATTGATTACAGATTTATTTCCTGACAAAGTTGCTCTTCCTGATGTTGGGAAGAGTGACAGGCAGGAAGCAGCCCTGGAGGCAGGGAGACCTGGGGGAGCTCCTGCAGCGAAGCAGGTGAGAACTGACACATGTCATTCAGAACAAAGCCATTCATGCTTGGCTAGGGACGAGGCTGCACATTTGTATCACATTCAACAAATCATAAAGAATTAGGCTGGGGAGATAGCTCTGTGGCATAAGTGCCTGCTTGGCAAGTACAAGGTCGTGAGTTTGAACCCTGGTCCAGCAAACAAACAAACAAACAGAATTAAAAAGAAGTTTTAATTTTTCAAGTGGTCACTGAATAAGGTGTGCTTTCTTTCACTGAGTGAAACAGAGGAAACAGACTGGCAGCAGCAGAGGGGAGGACAGATGGGCCTGGGATAGGGATGATGGGGGAGATGGCTTCAGAAAGTGTGAGCAGTCACAGGAAGTTTAACATTTAACCATCAAGTGAAGCCCTTATGCCGGGGAGTGCAGTCCAATAAGCAAGACGTAGCTTGAAGCCCTGGATCATCAAAATGCTCAAGCGTTCAGATGAGAGAGAAATGCTTTTTCTGTTAGTTGAATCTCTGTATTTTGAGACCTATTTTCTAGCAGTTAAACCTGTATCCTAAATTTCTCGTTCTTTGTCATGACCTCTGTCTCTCTCACCTGCATCCTTAACTTGGAGTGGCTGGGTCGCAACAGGAGTGGCACGGCGAGAATGTGGTTGCAGACTCACACTGGGAACAGGGTGCTGAACATGTACCTGACTTCGTATTGCTGGTTAAAGTTAAAGTAACCTGAACGCAACCCAATTGCCTGTCCCTATCTGGTCTTCTTGTACCATCTAGAGATTTATTAGTCTATTGGGAGAGGGATGTCCTGGAAATAGATAATAATATTCAAAACATGATGTAAAGAGAAAAGAGGCTGAGACAGAGGCACAGATGCATTCTTGCCGAGCTGATGGGCAGTAGTGCAAGATACGCTCCTCCCACCAGAAATGCTGGTGATCAGCGCTTAAAGTGTAAGCATGCACTTGGAGCAGAGTATGACAGGAAGAAACAGTCAGGAGAACAGACAGGAGATGTCTGTGGCACCCAAGGCGGGCCCATTTTTACCAGAATCAACAGAAGGATTTCACTCAGTCAGAGTGAAAATTTTAAGCATTAACTGCTATTTCAAAAAACCAAACCAAACAAAACACCAAAACAATACCTGCAGGAAATTAGTATTACAATCATCTCAGCCATCCTGTATATATACTTGTATAATTTTCCCACTTTTTTCCCTTTATTTTCTCCTTTCCCTCCTCTTCATTGTTTATTCCTTACATTCACTTTATTCCCAGTTTACTGTATCAATTATACATTTCAGATTTTATTTATGCTTTTGGGTTCTTACACTAAGGAGACAACAACATTTCTAATGCCTCTTCAATTATTATTATACTCTTTTTAAAATAAACTAAGCATAATATAATAAAAAGGTCAAGAAAATATCATTAGGATTGAAAACATAAAACAATTTTACTTGGAGGGATCATGACTTTCAGCCAAGTCATCAGTGTCCATAGAATGCAAAAGGAAGGAGATATAACCCAATATGCTGTGTTTTTATAATTGGTTGATTCAAAATATAAGTTTTAAGTTGTTTTGAAAATGCTAGCCGGGCGTGGTGGCACTCAGGAGGCTGAGGCAGGAGGATCGGTGCGAATTCGAGACCAGCCTGGGCTACAAAAGTGAGCTCAAGGCCAGCCTGAACTGCACAGTGAGACCCTGTCTCAAAAAGACAAAAAAAAAAAGAAAATGCTAAAGTAACTGAAAAATTATTTGTAACATTAGTTACTTAAAATAGGAAAGATTAATGTTAACTGCTTTCATCTCATGCCTCCTGAGAAGTTTTTTTTTTTTTTTCTTGTTTCAGAACTTTTGTTTGTTTGTTTATTTATTTTTATGGCCAGCTCAGCCTGCCCTGAGGGCAGGGCTGGCACAGCATGTGGTGCTGGGGATCGAACTGCAGTCCCTGCAGCTGCCTAAGCTTTCCTAAGCAGGCGCTTTAGACCACTGAGCCATCCTGCCAGGCCTGAGAAGTTGTCATTAATAAGAGTGCTGAATTCCTGCTTGTTCATGTCAGATATCACTGTGAGATCAAATATAGCTTGTTTTTTTTCCGCAGTGGAATTTACAACAAGAACAGTGGGTTCTAGCTATTTTAGTATCTACACAGGGCCAGAAGCTCGATGCCAACATTTTAAGGAGTGATGGAATTGTGAGAAACTTGTAGATAGTTTTGCACCATTTATCTGAAGTAGAAGAACAAAATGATAAGCCAGCGCCTGTCACAAACAAAGATGTTTTTAACAGGAGAAGGGTTTGACCAAGTGTGAATGACACGTTGCTTCTGTCAAGTGAGTCCAGTGAGCAAATTAAGAGGAGAAGGCTGATCTGAGGAGCGAGTAGGGATAACCTGAGGGTGGGGTCTGTGAGACAGAGTGTCCTAAGTGGTGGTGTGCACCTCAACTACAATTCCAGCACTCTGGAAAGCTGAGGCAGGAGGACTGCAAATTGGAGCCCAGCCTAAGCAACTTAGCAACTTAGTGAAACCCTGTCTCAAAAAAAAAAAAAGAAAAAAATATATAATTTAGTACAGGGTCTACAGTGTCTCACTACACAGATTGGACTTGTAGTGATTCTCCTGTTTTCAGTCTCCCAATTGCTGGAATTATAGGTGTGCACCACCACACCCAGTCTCAATTGCCATCTCAGCGCACACCAGCGGGTAGGGCCAGAATGGCATGTGGGGCATGGAATCCCAGTCCCTGCATCTGCCTAAGTAGGTGCTTTAGTCTGCTCAGCTATCTGGCTGGCCCTTACTGACATAATTGTACTACTAATCTCTATTGGTTTATTGAAAGGGACAGTTAATGCTTAATTTTTTTTTTTTTTTAAATACCAGGGCTTGAACTCAGAATCTCACACTTTCCAGGCAGGTGTTTACAACACTCAGCTATCTTCCTGGTCTTGCTTAATTTTTCTGACCAGTCTTGCATGTTTATACTTGGTCATCTGAACCACTACTTTGGAGACAACAATATACAACATAACCATTGCTTTTTTTCTATCACCTTGTTTGAAATTCTGCATCATTTTTAATGCTTTTAAATGTTTCATTCTCTTTTGAAAAAAGTGAATGGCATGTATCTTAGTAGAGACCTTGGATTCAAGCTCCAGCACCGGCAAGCAACATGTATCTTTCAGCAACAAAGAGCATGAAATGTTGTTTGTGCCAGAAGCTTTAGAAATGGGAGACAGTACATGAAGCAGAAGAAACCAGGCAGAGTGAAACACGAATTGCAGTGTCTCATATGGGAGAGCTAAGAAGAATTAAAATAGTGATAACTCGTCATGGGAATACTGTGAGAGGAGATGGGTGGATGGGGGAAGGCTAGGCTGGATTGGTGAACACCACATGCATGAGCGGAAGAGCACACTCTGTCGTACTAATATGTGCAGTTACTATGTGTTAATCTATAAAATTTGAAAAAGAATGTGCATGGGGAGTCATCTTCAGAAGGGACTTCACTTGTCTTGGATTCATACATAAAAGGGAAATTTCTAAAATTCCTTTTTTACAGAGGGGAAATTGTGTGTGAAGAAAAGCACATGCCTGGAGCACTCAGGCTAAAACACTTGAGCTGTAGTTTTTACTGTGCTGTGTGTGTGGTCCTGAAGGGCTTAGTGAACTGCCCAAGCCTCAGCCCTCAGGGCCCTTGCTGATAAACGGGGGCACAATTAATGGTTATGTCCTTTAAGCAGGAAGCTATGGGTAATAGAGTTTTAGAATTGCAAAAGTTGTTAGGCCAAGATGAATGAATATTAACATTATTTTGAATTTTATAGACTGAGAAAGGGTCTATTTCATCTTTGCTTTGGGTTTTGCTATTAGAACAGCAACTATTGGCATTTCTGGAGAGAGAGAGAGAGAGAGAGAGAGAGAGAGAGAGAGAGAGAGAGAGAGAGAGAGAGAGAGGTGTCTTAGCTTACCTGAATACCAAGCCCTGGACGGAAAATACAACTAAAGTTCTTAAGTTCTAACAGATTTGAAAAACACAAAAATTTGTTGCTAGAAAGGTGAGGTAAAGAAATGAGAAAATAAAGGCCATTGCTGCAAAATACGGAAAAGATGTAGCCTGAGGAAAAAAAGAACTATTTGAGGATTGATAAAAACCTCAGGATAAGGAAGTAGATGGGGAGGCAGGGATACAGCTCAGGGGCACAGTGCCTGCCTGGCAAGGGTGATATGAGTTTAAGTCCTGGTACAAAAAATAATAAGGTAGATGGGGCTTAAAAATTAATGAACAGGGCCCGAGCTGGATGGCTCAGTGGTCTAAAGTGACTGCTTAGGAAAGCTTGGGAGGCTGCAGGGACTGCAGTTCAATCCCTGGCACCACATGCTGCACCAGCCCTGCCCTTGGGGCAGGCTGAGCCGGCCATATAAATGAATGAATAAACAAACAAAAGTTCTGAAACAAGAAAAAAAATTCTTTAAAAAATAAAAGAAAAATAAACGAACAAAAATACTGTGAAAGGGAAAGGACCTGTTTAAAGGGAAGGAGAAACTGGGATGAGGAAAAGGATGGGATGGGGGAAGAGGTATATTAATGTATGTATGCAAGATGGCTTGGACAATTTCACTGCTGATTTCTGCTGGTCTATTGGAAGGAACAGTTCATGCTTAATTTTTTCTTCTCCTTTTCAGTGTCTTAATATGTTTTTTCTTTTTGCTGATTTTGCATGTCTGGGAATCTAGACAGCTAATTTAAAGACAACACGATGCAATACAACAACCATTGTTGAATTCCTACAATTCCATTGTGTTTCATTTAGTGAAATCCTATAGTATATATATTATGTCCATATATGTAAAAATAAACTATTTTGTACTGTCTTAAAATAAATAAGATAAATGATTCCCCTATATTGTAGTAGTGGTTGACAGGAACTGAATGTAACTTCTCTAGTTGTAGCAGTTGTAAACTTAGCTCACTTCCACTGAGAGTATAGTATATTTGACTATTTGTTGTTAGTGATGACAATGAAGGACATTTCGCCTTTTAAACCTGGAGGGTTCCCTTGGTCATATAGCCATATTCTTCCAGTTCAATCTTTGCACCAATATCCCGGATGCCATCTGGAGTTGTGGAGTCAGGGCTACGTGCATCCACCTGATGCTCTCTGAGATGTTCTCAGTGTGTTTCTCCTTTATGCTATCAGATATTTGAATGGGTAAAGATAAATCATAAGGGACTATCAAATTGTTTCTCCTCTGATAACATATTGGCTATAGTTTTTCAAAATTATTAAGTTGCTAGTGTTCTATCATTCCAGTTAAAATCTATATACTTCCTTCAGCTTTTATTTTTATTTTTATTTTTTAACTTTTTTTTTTTTTTATTCTTGTTTCAGAACTTTTTGTTTATTGACTCATTTTTATGGCCGGCTCAGCTTGCCCCGAGGGCAGGGCTGGCGCAGCATGTGGTGCCGGGGATCGAACCGCGGTCCCTGAAGCTGCCCAAGCTTCCCCAAGCAGGCGCTTTAGACCACTGAGCCATCC
>PVJA010020975.1:13908-36345 GCA_004027025.1 Myocastor coypus | reverse complement strand
AAAAAAAAAAAAAAAAAAAAAAAAAAAAAAAAAAAAAAAAAAAAAAAAAAATTAAAAAAATAAAATAAAATTAACCATAAAAAGTCAGATATTCTTGAAAAAGGAATGTGTAATGTGATGCTTCCTCCTTGTACTTCCTCAAAGGAAAATGCATTCATTTATCAGGAAGGGACATATCCAGGCTTCCTAGGAATTCTAAATAGCTAATCTTCTGGGATCCAGTGGCTCACTGGTCAGAAAGGGGGTTAGTGGGGATAAGGTGATACATTAAATTTTGCTAAGTTCTTCTCTCAGCTGATCCTTTGGATCCATGAACTTGTCTAATGGTTATTTATCCTGTGTATGAATGAGTATTTAGAATAGACAAATCTCAAAACTAATACAATCTCTGTGTGGCTTTCCAGCCCAGAGTAGGAATTATTATGATAGAAATGTCCTTGTCTTGCAAAATAAACAAGAACTGGTAGTGAATCCTTATGCATAATCTCAGAGACGAATGCAACCACCAGAGATCCAAAAAGTCCAGAGGTAGTGTTTCCTGCTAACATGCACCTTACTGACCTCTTCGGTTCATGCTGCAAAGACTAGTAGGTCTTAGAAAGTGTGAGTGGGACTGAAGGTGCAGTTCAGAGGTGCAGTGCATGCTCAGCGTGTACGAGATCCTGGGTTTGACCACTAGAGCCAGGAAAAATTAAAAAGAACGAGAGTAGATTAACCTAAGGTTAATAAAGTGATCGTGAAAACTGAAGCTGCTGCTCCAAGCACAGTTTTTTCACTGGAGTAAAACCATTTGGCAGGCAGCATTTACCTATCAACCTAAAAATGGCATTTCCTTATTGTTTCCTCTAAGGAGATTCCAGAAGCAGATTTTACTTACCTAGTTCTACCTTGTCTCTTTGTTATAATCAAATTTATAAGGACTATTGCACTATGTTTCCCAGCACTCATGCTGGCCTACTATACCACACCAACAGGTGCAGATCCTGGTGAGCAAGGCTTGACAGATGTCACACACGTGAGCCACAGAAAGGAAATTCACCCTTCAAAATCACCAGCTCTGCAAATTTTCTAGAGGTCCTCAAACCTAGTGTGCAACAATTTCTCTTAAATATGACATTTACTGTTTATTAGTAAACAAATTCATGTTGATATCATGGGGGAGAGTACTCATTAGTTCTTTTATTTTCCCTTCTGAAATAATTTTTAAAACAACTATTTGAGGGAGAGTCGATGTAACTTCACGTATTTAAAAGTAAAACTGTAAGTTTTGATTTACCCATGAGACCATCACTACAATCAGGATAATGAGCATACATATCTATTACTTCTAGTTTTTTTTTTTTTTTTTTTTATCATTGCCCCTCCTTTTGTAGTTGTTGGGGTTGAATCTGAAGCCTTAAGCTTGCATGCAAAGCATCCGGGCGTTGGGATGGAGGTTAGGTGTGTACAGATGCTGCAACCAATTCTGACCTGCCATGTGCACTGTTAACTGATGGCCATGATGAACACCTTGTAAAGTTAGGATAGTGTTCTAGCCTTACTCACTTTCCTCATTGCTAAGATGTAGAAGCTGACATCCACAACTTAAAGGAAAGATTTTGGGCCATGGATTCATAAGGTTGAGGCCATGGTTGCCAGGCTCCCAGACACAAATGGATGGCCTCAGGGCTGGCAGCAGAGGAAAGCTGCTGTCAGCATGTGGGCCAGGAAACAGAACGAATGGAGAAGCAGGAAGGAAGATGGGCCACTCCAAGCCATGCTCCCTTCCCCCATCAGATCCTACCTCCTTAGGGTTGTGGAGAATCAGTTATATTGCAACCATGATTCAATCACTTACCAAACATCCTGCCTATGAGTGCATGAAGCCTTTGGGGGACATTCTCTATCCAGACTGTAAAAATGTGTTACATAGGTTCTTCACAGCTAGGAAAAGTGAGTCCGAGAATCACAGGGTGGAAACAGAAGTCGTCTCTATCACTACAACACGTTATGGCCCACTTGCAAACACTTTGCCTTCTATCCTTTGTTGTAGGTATTGCTTTTTTAGAGGCCCCCAAATGCCTGGAACTTGAGTTATTTCCTAATGCTGCTATGACCACTGGCAGTTAATAAAAGACTATCTCATAAAAGAATTTCAGCTTACTCAGCAGAAGGTCTACCTTCTTTTCTGACAGGGTCTCATTATGTAGTTCAGGCTGTCCTTAGATTCCCTATATAACCCAGGATAGGCTCAAACTTGTGGCAATACTCCCACCTTGGCCTCTAGAGTACTGGGATTACTAGTGTGCACTACCATTTCTAGCAAAGCTATTATTTTCCCCATGCATCTAAGAGTCATTTTACTATGAGGCTTATCCTTTATCTACTATACCTTCCATAAGTCTCCTCCAAGTGACATTATACTTTCAGTACAGCTCCTTTCACATGTCATCTGCTGATTCACTGCCTGTGAAACTTGGAGCAATCCAGACTTTGCCTGGATAAGGTCCCCACCTTGCTGGTTGGGTGCTGAGTGATGCAGCTCTCAAGCCCTATCTGATTGTCTACTCCTTCAAAGTTCTCCCAGGCTCAACTGCAGCAGACTAAATTGTCTGGGAATCAGTGCTGATCTAGAGCTGGAGGTGCAAGAAGTTTACCAGGGATCAGGAAAGGAAGCAGATGGTAGCAGGACTAAAGCTGAAGAAGGAAAAGAAGGTGAACTGCCGTACAATTCAAGCAGAGCCTCTGGTGAACTCTGAGGAAGCTGAGCCCCAGGTTCTTTTCTTCTTTATACTTAAAACATGTTTTCGTTAATTAAGTTTATTGATCTTTTACAATTTTGTATTCTCTTCAGATAATAACAAAAAGCATTTATATATTAAAAATTGTTTATTGGTCCTTTTTTTTTTAGAATTTTTTATTTTATTTATTATTTTTATTCTTGTTTCAGAACCTTTGTTTATTGACTCATTTTTATGGCCGGCTCAACCCGCCCTGAGGGCAGAGCTGGCGCAGCATGTGGTGCCGGGGATCGAACCGCGGTCCCTGAAGCCGCCCAAGCTTCCCCAAGCAGGCGCTTTAGACCACTGAGCCATCCCGCCGGGCCCTTTTAAATACACATAATGATCATTTTCATCATAGGGATTTCTTATCTGTACAAAACTTATGTGTCAATTTTGGAGATTTTTTTCCCCCACCAGTTTCTGACATAAAGCAGAAACAGCTGTGCTTTTTTTTTTTTTTTTTTTTTTGCGGGGCCAGGTTTCAAACTCATGACCTTGCACTTGCCAGGCAGGCACTTGTGCCACGGAGCTATCTCCCCAGCCCTAACAGCTGTGCTCTTATCATCCACCTTGGTCAGTCACCAGATGCAGGCCACCTGCAGAAGGACATGTCTTTCAATAGCTCAGACTAACACTGAGCAGCTGGGAGATAGAAGCCACCTGCTGATCACTGCCCATTCCCTCTGAGTTCAAGGGGCATCTGGAGGGCATCTCTATTCTGTCTATGATGTTATATATGGGCTACACTCTGCAACTGATGAACTGGAATTTTCCCACTTTGGAGCAATTATGAATTATGAACATTAGAGATAATTTTTACAAGTTTTGCTTGACCTAATGCTTTCATTTGTCTTAAATTTCTAGGACTAGAATTGCTAGATCATAAGCCAAGTTATATATTTGGTTTTATAAGAAACTACTAAAGTGGTCGTACCATTTTATGCACCAGTCAACAATGTACAGTAATTATAGTTGCTCTAGGTCCTTACCAAGGTTAGAGTCTTCAATCTCTTTAATTTTACCCCTCTGGTATAAATGTAATTTTTTAGTCTATTTTGTGGTATTATAACAAAATAATTGAGATTGTATAACTTCATTTTTTAAAAACTCAAATTTATTTATTTGTTGTAGTTCTGGAGACAGGGAGGGCCAAGGTAGAGCAGTCAGCATTTCACAAGGGAACTTTCTCACTATAATCTGTGGCAGATGGTTGAAGGGCAAGTGACATGTGCAAGCACAGACCTGTACCTATGCATATGCATACACATACACACTAGAAGCAGAGAGATGCAGGAGGGGAGGGAGGACGGGGGTCCTTCTTTTGAGAACCAACTACCATGAAAATTAACCACCTCTTACAATAGGGAGGACACAAACTTCATGCTCTAATCACCCCTAAAAGATTTCACCTCTCAATATTGTGGCAGCAAGGTTTAAGTTTCTAATGAATGAACTTCAGGGAACATATTTAAGCCATGACTTGTGGCCTCTTGTTTCATTTTCAGTTTTGCAGTTCCTTGGTAACTCTTGATGCCAACCATTTTTCCAGCATTTGACCATTTGTTTTATGAAATGCCAGTTTGCTCTTTCCCATGTTTCTTCTGCTGTAACCTTCTCAATCTGACTTCTACTACCCTTCCTTCACTTCTGCCTGCTCTATTTTTTCCCGTATTTCCTAAGCCACTGTTTCTTTTACATTTATCTCTTTCTTTTCTTCCTGTTATCACCAGAGATCTTTACCAGTGACCCACTTCAGGGCCCAATCCACATGCCCTTTCTTGCATATTAGGTGAACCTGGAAGAGGGCTTCAGGACCTCCTGTAAGTGCCTCCACTTGGAGCCCCCGTGAACGCATGTGAAGGAAAAGAGAGCAGGGTATGGGAAAGTGACTGGAAGTGTAGCCTACACATCGTGTGTATGTTACAGGTTTTTTTTTAACACAGGTCATATATTTTATACTTTAAAAGTACATACACAAAAATCATGTATTAAATGTATTCCCCCCATTCATCTCAGAGACAAGGTCCACTATCAGTATGTAGGGTTAGTTTCAGAAAATGTTCTATGTACATACAAACATGCCATGCCTTCCCTGTTACAGCACACACTAACTTTTTACTAGAACATGATCACTTGCGCAAATTACCAAAATTCCTATTAAGCTTCACTAGTTTCCAAGGTAAAGAGTCCACCCTGTTTTCTAAGACCAAGGATTAAATTCTCCATTCAACAGTGTGATTCTAAGGGCAGGCAGAAATCACCAGATCCTAGTCTCCATCTTCAGCTCAGCAGCCTCGTTAATAAGAAACCTGGGTGCAACTTCTCTCCATTGGCTACTACAGACCTGTGGAGCTCAGCGATTAGGAAGAATTTATTTTATCTTGCTTTTGGAAGTAGATCACTAATCTAAAATTTGAGATTGCTACATGGTTTTCTTGGTTTCCAGACCTGCTGATCCCCGACTTTGGGAAAAAGGACAATCTATTGGTTATGAATTCAGAGTAGATTTGATGTCCTATAAGGGAATATCCCAACCTAATATCAAGACAGGAATACAGGGAATGTGGAGATATAAACATAGTTAACATAGCATGAACTTTTTTTTTTTTTTTTTTTTCTTCAGAACTGGGGATTGAACTCAGGCCCTTGAGCTTGACAGGCAAGTGCTTATACTACTGAGCTATATCCTCAGTCTCTAAACATAGTTAACATGCAAGAAAAGAGATTTGTGACTTGTGTATTTTCACACTGTTATTATGTTCATGGTTTTAGTAGTTCTGAAGAAGAATAATTAAAACAAAAAGGCCAAGTAATTAAGAAGAGGGCTTAAACAAACAGCTAGATTAAAAATATTGCATTATATGCTTGGGCTGCCATAACAAAGTGTGACAGTGTTACAGTGGCTTACGTGAAATTTCTCATAGTTCTAGAGGTTCAATATTTATGATCAGGATGACAACACAGTTGATCCATGGCTTCAGATAACAGTTCCACCACTTCCTAGCTCTGCAATCACAGGCAAACTTCTAAAATACTGTTTTCCTTGTTTATTGTGTGAGGTGGAGGTGACAGCATCTTCTTCGTAGGTGTGGGAGGACCATGTGGACTCAAAAGGCCTTTTCTTGGCTCAGGTGATGAACATAGTTATGACCCACATAGGTTCAGTACAGCTTACCCATATAATGTAGGGGAAACATTGATGACTTTCTAGATTCAGCCTTACTGGTGAGAGGAGGCCCTAACCCTGGATCCTACAATACAGACATTCCTTAGGAGAAGGGTGAGGCTCCACCTTTACCAGGAATTCATCTTACATAATGTCTAGTAAAGTAGCACTGCTTACCTGTCAGATACTCTCTCCAGTCCAAAGATAATGGTATGACGTCTAGGATAGAAATGTATACAGTTGACTATCATATAAAGATGTAAGTGCTATGCTAAGTCATTTCAACAACCAACTACCGAAAGATAAATGATAACCAGCAGATCTGAAGACTGCTTTATATTCCCCAAAATAATTATAGACTCAAAACTCTATGGTCATTTTCCCCAGTGAGGACTAAGGAATGTCCCTGTGCTCATTCCACTCTCAGCAAAATTCCCTCTTGGCTCTGCCTACTCGTATGTGGACTGTTTGGGAAGAGGAGCCATGAATGGATGACAGGATATGGTAGTGGCCACAGCTTCTAGTTTACATATCTTTGGTATTATGTGTTCTTGTTTACTTATTTATTTGTTCCAGGAATCGAACTCAGGACCTTGAGCTATCCAGACAGGTGCTTATGCCACAGAGTTATCTCCCTGGCCCAGGTATATTTTCTAAACCAGCATTTTAAAAAAAAAAAAGTTCTATCAAGTTTCATCTGCGTTCAAGTCTTGTTGCTTTCTAGTGGAAACACAAAATGTAGCTTCTTAAGATTAGGACTTTTTATACTTTTCTATTCAAAATTAAGAGACTTAGTCAGAACACCTTAGTTGGCAGTTGAGGATAATGCAGTTCTGGAAGATGACTCAAATAAGGCCTCATGGCCATATCCAGAAAGAGGACTGAGATTTGATTCCTCTGACTTCTATCCTGGGCTTGGTGATCTCTAAACATAGTTATGCTAGCAATGAGGTAGCACGGAAGTAGAGGGAGCTTTCACGTGTGTCACCAGTTGGCTAGAGATGTAGGAGGTAGCTGGTGCATTTCTCAGGAGTTTCTCCTCAAATATCAAGTGTAGAGATACAGAATAAAATTGGAGAATTTACTCTTGATATTTTATAGACTAAAAACACGTTATTCTTGGCAAAAACTTTAAAGATTATAATAAACCTAGTAGAGTTATTTTTAAATGGAAGATAATTTATAGGCTTTTTGTCCTTTAACACATTTATGAAAGAAAGGCAAATATAGCCAGGAGTGTTGACTCATGCATTAATCCTAGCACTCTGAAAGGCTGAGACAGGAGGACCAAAAGTTCAAGTCCTGCCTGGGTAACTTAAGACCATGTCTGAAAATTTAAAAAATGTTAAAAAATTCTGGGCAAGGGAACTGTGGAGATAGCTCAGTAGAATAAGCACTTGCCTGGCAAGTGGAAGGGCCTGAGTTCAATCCCTGGTTCTGTGGGGGGGGGGGGGGGAGAGATCCAGGAATATAGCTCAATGTGAAAGCCCTGAATTAATTCCCCATTCACATACACACATACACACAAAGTAAATACAGTTAGTTTAAAAAGTTCCCCTTAATCTTGAGTATAAAAATGTGTTCATTATAATTGTGTATGTGTGTATGTGTGCATGTGTGTGTGGTGCTGGGGTTATGCCCCTAGGCCTTTAATCTTGCTCTTTAAAAGCATTTTTTCAAACAGGTGTCGCTAAGTCCATGAATTGGCCAGGCTAAGCTTCAACTTGCAGTCTGCTGGCCAAATGAACTTGGCAGTTTATTATACATAAAGAGTACATAACCAAATGATAGGGGACAACCACTCAGGACTCTCTCTCTCTCTCAGAGAGGAGCTTTCTTTCCCTCAATAAATGTGTCTGTTCATTACCTAAAAAAAAAAAAAAAAAAAAAAAGAATTCAGCTTCATTTTTACTTAATAACAAAAATTTAAAAATCTCAAAGCTGCACTATTTCTAATACATGCTTAAATCTAAAACACTTCACGTTTCTCACAGATAACCTCAACTGATATATAAACAGATTTTAATAGGCAGAAAAATCAAACGACCCCATGCGTATCTGAAAAGGATGTGCATCTTCACAGTCACAAGAGGAGCTCCGGTCTAGCCTGGGAGCAAGTGGAATGCTTATGGTATGATGGCTCAGCAGGCTGGTGTGGAGGGGTAAGCTACAGCCGTCTTTCAGAGTTTCTCTCAGAGCCCCAGCAACTGGCTCTGCCAGCACATATGAAGAGCTCCTCTTGGCTTCCAGGAAGTGGGCTATGAGGGCCAAGCATATGCTCAGCTGCTTTGGGAAATCAGAAAGGCAACAAGGAGACAGATTTTTTTTCCTTTTGTGGACTGGGCAACAGGGCCATTGGTGATGTTTCTGGACTATGAAGTAGGAATACAGGTTGGAAAGATTTGCTACTGTATGTTAAAATAAGCATAAGATATTGCAAATCATTATTATTTTTTTTTTTCAGTCCTGGGGTTTAAATTCAAGAGCCTTCCCACTGAACTCTATCCTCACACTCCCCACACCCATAAATAATTTTCCGAGATAGGGTCTTGCTTGGTCCTGAAGTTGCCCAGGAAGGTTAACTTACAATCCTCCTGCCTCTGCCTTCTAGGGTACAGAGATTACAGGTGTACGCCATCACACCTGGCTTGCAAAGCCACTTTTATTTATTTATTTATTTATTTATTTATTTATTTATTTATGGAAGTGGGGTTTGAACTCACGACCTTGCACTTGCCAGACAGGTACTTGTGCCATGGAGCTATCTCCCCAGCCCCACTTTTATTTAAAAGGAAGTTTCCTGGAACAACTATACTGGATGTGGTACTATAGGTCTTTTATCCAACCAAGGTCTAGTACTAAAATAATTATTTTAATGTTAGATTTTGAGGGTCCTTCTAAAAGTATCACCTAAGATTGATATGTTAACATATACAATGTAGAGAAATTATTCTAGCTAAGGAATATATTTGGAATGCCCTGGAAACAAAAAAATTTTTTTAAAACTTATTTTATTATTATTATTTTTTTCTGTATTTAGGAAAGGGTCTACAGGGTCTCACTACAGATTGGACTTGTAGTGATCCTTCTGTTCTCAGCCTCCCAAAGCGCTGGGATTATAGGCACGCACCACCATGCCCAGTCTCCATGAACACCCTGGGGTGGGGCTGGCAGAGCAGGCCCAGGGATTGAACTCCTGCCACTCCACTCTGCTTACAGGTACTTTGGTCCACTGAGCTATCAGGCCAACAGCTTAAACTTCAAGTAATTGATTTAGAACATTAAGTACAAAGCCATTTTGAGAATTTCCTACTCTGTTAACCTCAATGAAAACAAATGCAAAGCTATTGCAGAGCTTCTTGGTCAGTTCCCAGCCTGGAGAGAGGTACAACCTTTTATAGATATGTCTGCTAACCACATAACTTGTAAAATTTTATTTTGACTTCCCAAAAAAGTAAAACATGTCATTTGTAAGTGTTTTATTTTTGAGAAGTTTTGAGAAATTACCAAACTGCAGCACATCAAAAACGGGGACTAGTTTTAACAATCTGAAAACTTTAAATTCTACATTTGTTTTCAAACTAAGTTCTACACAAAACAGGATAAAAACAACACAGAAATACACTACATGGCTGAAGAAGCACACTCTTGTCAAGCCCTGGGTTCCGAACAAGTTTCTTTGTATTTGCTTCCGGGAAGAGTCAAGAGGTCATTACTTGCTGGTCACCATCAGTCACCTTACCAACAAGCTGGGGTGAAAGTCACTCTCAGGTGTTTTTTCTGCCTGCTCACCTCTGTGCTGCTGCACCCTAGTCCCAGTGTGGTGAACTCAGTGTCTGCTGGGTCGTGGGTCACACTTGTCCCGGGTGCCCCGTTTCCCTGGAGGAGAGTAGCCCACTGAGCTTCGAGCATGCAAGCTGTGCTTGTAGGGATGGCTTCTCTGCTTCTTGGGGTTCATGTCTTTCTGGTCCTGGCTTTTTGCAGTTTCCTTAGTACCCTCTTTTTGTTCATGGTCTTGCTCTTTATGGGAGGGCAGTGTGTTCTTAATTGTGTTTATGAGGAATCTTTTATTTGTACCAGCAAGAGGACACTTCATCCTGAGGGGGTGAGAAAAGGAAAACCATCTTTAATAAGTGAGCTAACTCCCACACTGAGTACAGTGTCTTGATTACTACCAAAGAATTTCCCTTACACAGAATCAAGCTGCTGAGTTTGCTGGGCTTTCCTTGCATGCCATCTAGTGTAAACTCAGAGTACAAGGCAAAGTCAAGACATTGAGAATTCCTGAGACAGGCTGACCATGCCTGTTATAAACTTTCTAACTTTCCTTCCCTACTGGGACTAAATTTCTCTTGAACTTTACGTACAGATATGCCCACAATGGCAACTAACAGAATCAGTTAATGTTTTCTTTCTACACAAACAAATGATTTGACTATATTAACTCCAATTAAATTTACTGTGACATGCCTTTTATTACCAAAGAATGAAAATATCTGTTGCCAAACAATTAAAAAGTATAATCTGAAACATCTTGCGTATAATAACTAAGTGATTTTCTCCAGAAATATTGTGTGAGGAAACCATAATTATGCAATAATATCTTTTTACTTAAAATCTTTGCTCTCAGGAATCTAGTCTCTGCTCTGTAACGGGCATTTTCCTTACACTCCCTGCTTGGGGTGACTTTCTATGCAGTGTGTATTTAAATAGCTTCATGATTCAGGCTCACCCAGGAGTGAGACAGTAACTAAATTGCCAATTTATATGCTTAGCCATAATTACATCTCACAGCAGTGTAATTTTTTAGGTACGATAACACTTTCATTTCGATAAAGGAAACTCCACACAAAAGAAACCCTGCTGCCATATGACTGGCTATTTCAGGAGTAACTGATCTCTAAAGTCACAGTGGCTAGTGTTAAAGAAAAATGAATAAAGTGACAGAGAATCTTACACAATACTGATGTTCTCTGACTTACCATGTTTTTTTTTTTTTGACAAGATCAGGATTTGAACTCACAAGCTTGCACTTGTGCCACGGAGCTATCTTCCCAGCCCCTGACTTACCATGCTTTGACCTCTTATTTTTCAACTTTATGATGGTGTGAAAGCAATACTTACATGAACCCATACTTGAAATTTTGTTTCAAAATCATTTATAACTTTATTACAAAACAGGCCTTGTGTTACATAATTTTGCCCAACAGTAGGGCTAAAGTATTCTGAGCCTGTAAAAGGAAAGCTCACATAAGCTATGATGTTCAAAAGGTTAGGTGTTAAATATAGTTTTGACTTACAAGTGTATTGGAATGTAGACCCACTGTAAGTTGAGCACCTGTAGTAGAAATCAAACCATAGCACTTTATTATAGTAATTATGTAGTGTAGTACTATACAGATGAAAGTGAATAGTCATCTGCATAGCTTCAATTATACAGAGGTCTGACCACCTCAGGAAACCAGAACAGCACTGACACTCTTAAGTGAAAGGAGGGAGTAGAAAGAAAACACTCCCAGCTACAAATAATTAGCTCTTGAGTCCAGGACAGAGGAAATACTTGGGGAAAAAGCAAAGACGAATTTCAGTGTGTTACACCTGGTTAATCCTTAGGTCAAGAAAAAAAGCAGCGGGATGGACAAGAGTAAGGAGGAAAAGAAACCAGAGAGAAAAGGACAGGACAGTGTGTAAGCTACAGGAAAGACCAGAGGCAGTGACAGCCCCCGAGTTTACAAAACTATGGAGCTCCCTGAAGTGAACTTCTAGAAAATGGACACCAACATTACACTTGATTTTTGTCTCAGGATGATGACTGTGCTCCTGGGGACACATCAAATGAAAACACCTGAGACAGGAATGAGGACAGGCCTATAGGGGCCAGACAGGGCATTACCGGAAGAAGTGCTGCTATTCTGCACACACTCAAGCCAGTGTGGTTTTAAACTCAGCAATGACTCATATGAGTACCACATACCAGTATGCTCTAAAACAGCAGTTTTGACAGCCTATAGGAGAAACTACCATCAACACAAATGGCAAAGTTTGGAGAGCCCTTCTCTACAACTGGTGGCCTGGTACTTACTGTAGGCGCTAACTCATTTTTATGAGGAAATGGACCATGCTGACCTCTTGGTCATGAAGGGTTAGAAACAGCTAGCTACAGAAGAATTCTGGAGCATTTTCACTGGAGTAGGCCATCTTAGTTCTGATAAAATTCTTCAGTTCTTTTCTGGATGAATTGATGAGGAAAGGTGATATTCCCAGACAGAATCTCAAAATAAAATCTTTGTCAGGTACAGTGGCACATGCTTATAATCCCAGTATCATAGAACCTGTGACAGGAGAACCGAATCTTGAGTGCAAAGCCTGCCAGTTTGGGTCAACCTGAGCTACAAAGCAAGAGTCTTAGGAAAAACAAGACACGCCCCCCTCTGCAAAGCTTTGTCAATTCCTATTAAATTTCACTAGATTTTGTCATCTTTGATGTCAGATCATCTTTAAAAGCAGGTCTGGCTGGGGTTCAGCAGTATAAGCGACTGCCTAGCAAGTGTAAATTCTCGAGTTTGAATGCTGGGACCACAAAAAAAAAAAAAAAAAAAAAAAAAAAAAAAAAAAAAAAAAAAAAAAAAAGCCAGGTCTACCCGAGGTGAGCAGAGTTCTGTCACAGAACTCTGGGCTCACTTTAAGAACAGGAAGTGCAAGGAGAGCTCTCGCTCCTTCTGCCTTTTAGCATTTTCTTCTACCCCAATATGCAGACCAAAACAATGCTGCAGAGAATGAGACAGTTTGCTCGAATGATCCAAGACAAGTGGTATTTACTCTTTTTAGTGTCAAAGATTTATTTTAGAATTTCTTTTTATCATTGTGTTAAATTTATCTTATTTGGTGCTGGGTTTCGCTATGGAGCTCTTAGTGATCATACTGTCTCAGCCTCCCCAGCACTGGGATTACAGGTGTGTGCCACCATATCCAGTTTCAGCACTACAATGTGCCTGGTGTTCCAGGGCCAGCACAGCATGCAGTACTGGGGATTGAACTTGGGTCCTTGTGCTTGCCAAACAGGGGCTTACCACTGAGTTATCTCCCCAGCTCTAGAATTTCTTCACATGATAATTGTACATATTTATGGGACCTAGTGTTTTATCTTTATACACAGACACAGGGTGTAATGACCAAGCTAGGGTAATAAACATATCTATCATCTCAGATCTTTATTATTTCTTCATGTTGGGGAGCATTCAAAGAACTTCTAGCAAGTTTAATTTTTTTTTTTTTTTTTGTCTTTTTTTGAGACAGGGTCTCGCTATGCAGTTGAGGCTGGCCTTGAGCTCACTTTTGTAGCCCAGGCTGGTCTCGAACTCGCACTGATCCTCCTGCCTCAGCCTTCTGAGTGCTGGGATTACAGGGGTGAGCCACCATGCCCGGCTTGCAAGTTTGAAATATACAATAAATTATTAACTGTAGCAAATCATAGAACACTATACCTCATTCCTATCTTTATTTTTGTACTCATTAGCCAGGTCCTATTATCCATTATTCCCAGCTACCTACCATGCCCAACCTGTGGTAACTCTTATTGTACTCTCTACTTCTGTGAGATCAGCTGTTTTAGCTTCCATGAGTAAGTGCCTAGCTGATTTATTTTAATATAATGTCCTTCAGGCTTTCATAGTGCTGCAAATGATAGAACTGTATCTTTTTTAACAGAATGGTATTCATTGTACACATGTGTAAGTACACAGATTTTCTTTATCCACATTTCTGTTTGATACTTTGGTTCATTCCATATCTTGGCTATCGTGAACAATGCTATAATAAAATAGGAATACAGGTATTTCTTTGGGATAATGGTTTCCTTTCCTTTAGATGCAAATCCAGGAGTGAGATTAATAGGTCAAGTGGTATAGTTCTAATTTTTTCCCTGCCCTTTTAACATTTTTTAATTTTAAGCCAGAATCTCACTAAGTCACTAAGTGGCCCAGGTTGAGATTAAATTTGTTACCCTCCTCCCTCCATCCCAGTTTCCCAGGATGTTGAGATTATAGGTATGTGCCATTATCTTGACTTAGTTTTAGTTTTGTGAGGAAGCTCCATACTGTTTTCCATAATAGTTGTACTTATTTATGTTCCCAACAACAGGTATTGAGAGTCCTCTTTCAAAGATGTAATTTTAACATTGGTTGTGCCTGGGATTCTAGTCAAGGTGAAAAGCCAACAATGGCTTGGACAGACTGGCTTACTGGGAGGAGTGGGGCTACAGTCGGAAAGCCAGAGCTCTTCCAAATGTGCCAAACACACTTTAGAAATCATGGCCCACAGGCAAGCATACTCTAATAGTAATTAAGGCAGGGCAATGAGGTGGAGAGATAGTAAGCATATGTGGAGCTATATATAGCCAATGGTTTTATGGAGAAAAATTTTAAAGTCTACCCTACAGAGATCCAGAATAAGAAGAGCAACATTAATGCCAACATCTGAAGACATCAATTCAGATAGCTGCCCTGACTGTCAGCACAGGAATTAATTTTGCTGAATCTCATAGCCAGCTGTGGTATGGTTAATAAGTCCTCACACTGGGATTATAGATGTGCACCACCATACCCAGTCACAAATGCAATCTCAGCACACCCTAGGGTGGGGCTGGCACAGCAGGCCTGGGGATGGAATCTCTGGCCCCTGTGCCTGCTTGCAGGTGCTTTAATCCACGGAGCTATTTGGCTAGCCCTCAGAAAACACCATATTTAAATATTAGTACAAATATGCAATGCATAATGGTCACATTCACCACAGCGAAATTCTACCTGTACATGTCTTCCTTTTCCTAGTTCCCTCCTCATTTATATAAGCTGTTTCCACCTTTTCCCTTCCTTCCTTTTTTTTGAGATAGGGTCTCGCTATGTAGTTCAGACTGACCTTCAGCTCACCTTTGTAGCTCAGGCTGGTCTTGAACTTGCACCAATCCTCCTGCCTCAGCCTCCCAAGTGCTGGGATTACAGGCCTGCACCACCACACCCGGCTCTCCCTTCCAACCTTTCTACATCCCTTTTTCTTTCTTTTCTCCCTCTTCCTTGTTCCCCTTCCCATTTGAACATGTTCTCCCTACTTCCCAATATCCAGCCTCCATTTTACTCCTCATTCACCTTTTGGGTTTCTTTTTTTTGTTTTTGTTGTGGGACCGGGGTTCAAACTCACAACCCTGCACTTGCCAGGCAGGCACTTGTGCCTCGGAGCTATCTCCCCAGCCCCATTGGGTTTCTCACATAAGAGAAACAATGCAATATTTAAATGTCTTTGTCCAGTTTATTTCACTTAACATTATGGCCTTGAGGCACATCCTTTTACCTATAAATGCTTCAAGTTTACACATTTTTATGGAAGACTAGCACTCCATTGTATATAAATACCACATTTTAAAAATCTATTTATCCACTGATGGGCATATGGGCTGCTTCCAAAATTTAGCTGTTTTATAAACAGTGCTGCAATAAATGTAGGTATTCATATTATCAGTATCGTATGATGCTTTTAACTCTTTTGGAAAGATAGTTGGAAGGGGAATATTAGGTCAAATGGAATCTCCAGTTTTACTTTTCTGAAGAATCTCCATACTGATTTCTATAGTGGTTGTATACTACCACCAACAATGAAGAAGTGTTCCCTTTTACCCACAGCTTTGCCAGCATTTGATATTGGTTGATTTCTTGATGATGAACTGTCATGATTTATATCTAGATGTCCCCGCAAAGCTTCATGCAGTCATGGGCAGGTTTCTTGAGTTCTTGCTTGATTCAGGCTGGGAGTCTGGGTGTGAGTACTATACCTATCCTTGGGTAAATGGATGCACCTAGAACTATACTCATAAGTGAAACAAATCAGACCCACATGTGTAAATATCATATTGTCTTCCTAGTATAAGAACCTGAAAGGATAAATAAAATCTGAAAGGTATAATAGATATAGTAAAATGGAAAGATACTGAACATAAGGAATAAACAATGAAGATGAGGGAAAGGAAAAAGATACCAAAAAAAGTAAGGAGGAAAAATAATGCAAGTACCTACTCAGGATAACTAAGATGACTGTACTACTAATTCCACCAGTTCTTTTTTTTAGACAGGGTCACACTATGCAGTTCAGGCTGGCCTTGAGCTCACCTTTGTAGCCCAGGCTGGTCTCGAACTCACACCCATCCTCCTGCCTCAGCCTTCCAAGTGCTGTCCACCAGTTCTTTGAAAGTATCAGTTAATGTTTAAAATATTCAGTTTAACTCTACATGGAGTTAGTAATATCTGTAACCTGAACAACTACATCAAAGACAACAAAGCGCAGTACAAAAACCAAGGTTGAATACCCCTCATCTTATTATTCTACACGTACTGTCCATAATGTCTTATCAATTATGATTATACCCCTTAAAATAAAAATTTTTTAAAGTAAAAAGGATAAAAAAAGCTTTATTAAAAACAAGTGTTACCCGGGCGTGGTGGCACATGCCTGCAATCCCAGCACTCAGGAGGCTGAGATGGGAGGATCGGTGAGAGTTCGAGACCAGCCTGGGCTACAAAACTGAGCTCAAGGCCAGCCTGAACTGTACAGTGAGACCCTGTTTCAAAAAGACAAAAAAAAAAAAAACAAAAAAAAACAAACAAGTGCTAATGTTCGATTATTTGTCCAATTTTGTATACCTATATCTGTTAATCTGAGTAACAGATCTAAAAATAAAAATAGTGTAACAACCACTGATAATTTTCTATTCTTGTTTTTAAAATGTGTACCATACTTAAGGCCAAATAAATAGTTGAGCAGATTAAAGCACCTGCTTAGGCAGACACAGGGGCAGGGTTTCAGTCCCTGGGGCCTACTATGCTGGTCCAGTCCCCAGGGTGGGCTGAGATAGCAGTAAAGACTGGGCTTGGTAGTGTACGCCTGTAATCCCAGCTCTTGGGAGGTTGTAAATAGGAGGATCACTGTGAGTCAAATCTACATAGTGAGATCCTGTAGGCCCTGTACTAAATAGAAAAAAACCAAATCTGTACCATATTTATTGTTGCATATTAGTTTCTTTGTTCCTTCTATTTGTTTTTTGCTGTTGTTTTTGGTTTCACTCTTTAAAATAAAGTTACATTAAAAAAAAAGAAACAAAGTAAATAAAATCCTCCAGCTATAATATATATGAAAGGAAAAGAAATTGTTAAAGGAGAAAAAAAAAGAAAGAAATAATAAATATACACACACATACACACAAAACAGTTAAAATAATGGTACTGCTAATTTCTATTGGTTTAATGAAAGGTACAGTGAATGCTTAATATTTTTTTTTCTTTCTTTTATACAGTGTCTCATTATGCAGTTTGGATTCATAGTGGCCCTCCTATCTCAGCCTCCCTAGCATTAGGATTACATGTGTGCAACACCATGCCCAGTTCCAGGACAGGAATGGTACATCTGGGGTTCCATGGCCAGTATGGCACGCAGTATCAGGAATCAAACCAGGGATCTTGCACTTGCCAGGCAGGGGCTTAGGCTGCCAAGCTACCTCCCCAGCCTAGTGCTTAATTTTTTTTGGACTAATTTTACATGCTTATATCTGGTAATCTGAACAACTTCTTTGAAGATAGTAATATGTAACATAACAACCATTACTGATTTCTTATGATCTTGTTTTGAAATTCTGTAACATTTTTAATGTTAATTTTTATTCTCTTTAAAATTGTAAAAAGAAAAGAGAAGAGATGATGTGCAGATGAGTGGGAGAACACTTGCCTAATGTGTGAAGCCTCAGGTTCAATTCTCAGTTCTAAAAAAGAAGTCTTCTTTTACCAATCAGTTGGAAACTTTGAGGTACAATTTTTACATGAAACAGTACAAATGCTTGATACCTTCTCTCCATTTACCATTTAATGATTTCGTTCCGAACATCCTGCAGAAGGGAGCATGTAATTAGCATTACAACCTTAGGAATTCTAACATATCTTGCTGTATTAATTATCACAGTTCTACGTTTTTTTTTAATGATTAAATTACCTAACGTCTTGCCGGACGTGGTGGCGCACACCTGTAATCCCAGCACTAGGGAGGCTGAGGCAGGAGGATCAGTGTGAGTTCAAGGACAGCCTGGGCTGCAAAAGTCAGCTCAAGGCCAGCCTGAACTGCATAGTGAGACCCTGTCTCAAAAAGACAAAAAAAAAGGATAATGAGATTTAAGCCGGGCGTGTTGGCTTACGCCTGTAATCCCAGCAATCGGGAGGCTGAGGCAGGAGGATTGGTGAGAGTTCGAGACCAGCCTGGGCTACAAAAGTGAGCTCAAGGCCAGCCTCAACTGCATAGCAAGACCCTGTCTCAAAAAAGGACAAAAAAAAAAAAAAAAAAAAAAAATTACCTAACGTCTTGACTATCAGAAAGGTTTTCAAGTTGAATCTCAAGATTTTCTAATCTACCTACATTAGTCAGGTTCTTTGTCTGGTGTGACAAGATTTTCTAGCTACTCTAGCACATTTACTGCCTGTGCAGTAAAGAATTTGGTCTTGCCTAAAAGGAAGGCTGGCCTTGGCCCTCAGCTTCCGGAAGGTAAACTGTCACACTTGATAGAAATGTCTTTGTTTAGGGTGGAGCTTGCTACATTGAAGAGTCTTAGAAAAGGGTTGGCCATGCTGGAAAGAATAACTACATGATTTAGGATGAGAGTTTTGGGTTACAGGGAATAATTAGTCAACCTGGAAACTGAGATCAACCATGTAATCAATTAACTATATCCACATAATGAAGCTTCCATAGAAACTGAATACTGAGGCTCAAGTGAACCTCCTTGGTTGGCAACATCATATACTGATGGAGGGTAGCAGGTCCTGATGGCATATAGGAGAGGACAGCAGGGACTTTACATCTGGAACCCATACAAACTCTTGCCTGATTTTAACCTGTATCCCTCATTTGTAACAACCTTTATCCACAAGGATAATAGATTTCAGTGAATTGTGAGTTCTTGTGAACTGCTGAAGCAGAAAGTAGCTCTGGGAACATCCTGAACCTGGAGGGAGAAGTGAAGGTATCATGGGGACTGTCACCTCTAACTTTGCAATTCAGCTAACTTTCAGCAATGTTTCAGAGTTGCAGTTAGCCTCCTTTCACTAAGAAATGGTATTTATATGACACAGTCTGAGCACTAGAGGTGCTCTCTGCTATAGGCAGGTGGTTAGTGTTTCTACAAATTTTCTGTTATCCACAGCCAGAAAAAGCTTCTCACTGTGAAAACAATTTAGAACAAATATATATCAATAGCTCCAATTCAAATTCAGGATTACAGGTTTTTATATTTGTATAGCTATTTGTATGGTTTTTAAAAAAATATTTGTATCTCTTTTCATCATGAAAGTCTTGGTACTTATATGTAGAAAATAAATGTTTAATTTTCTTTCTGTGTAGGTAAGCCATGTACTCCCTGGTTTGCACGGGTTGCTCTTTTCTTCTATTTTGATTTATCTTTGTTTCATATTTAATGTAAATTAAATACACGCTTCTAAAAGTAAAGGCTAGGACTGGAGAGATAGCTCAGTAGGATAAGCGTTTGCCTGGCAAGCACTAAGGGCTTGAGTTTAATCCCCATTTCCACACACACACAAAAAGTAGTCTATAACATGGCAGGGGCAAAACCATGCTTTTACATGCACAGGATGATTAAGACAACGGCCCTAAGAATCTCCAACAGGTTTTTGAAACTAGCAGTTAACTGGTAGAATTCTCACTCTGATTAACTATATATGTTAATATCTGGGAAGTAAGCAACTACACTGAGGACAACAATGTGTAATACTAAAACCATGCTTGGAATGCCTGTCATTCTGGTCTTCCAGATGTGCGCTGCTTCAAAGGTCATTTCAATTATTGCTATACGCTCTCAATGTTTTTTTTTAAAGGTAATAAAAGAGAATAAGAGACAAGAAAAAAATGCCATAGGATTGACCTGCTATAATTTTATATATGGTTAGATTCCTAAATTTCAGTGTAAAAATGTATATTTTTTTTATCACATTCTTTAGGGATTTATTAGAATACCAATGTTTAATGGAAAATAACAGTTTCATGTAAAGTCTAAGGTGTTTGATATTCACAGAGTGATTGATGTTAATCTCAAGTACCTATGTTATAGGGTAATAATGTTACTAAGCTTCACTTCTGGAGGGTTAAGAATGCAAGTTTACAGACCAAAAATTAAAAGAAAAAGAAAGGCTACAAGGATAGCCAAAGTTTTGGCCCTAACCCCTCAAGGTCAGTGAGGACTTAGGACTTAAGAAAAGCTGTATTATAACATCCTATAACTCATTGGTGTCGCAAATTTTCTGTTCAAGGAGATTATGGGGCAACAGAGAAAAGGGATTTATGATGTAAGTGTGCCTAAGGAGAGTCACCTAGAGAGAAAACATTCTCTCAGACTTTCACAGAGAGCAAACTGGCCAAGCAATGGCTGTGACTCATCCAGATGGCTGACAATGACAAAAGTTCTACAAAATGCTGCATAGGATAAATCCTGAGGGGATTTGACTGACCTTATTGGCTATAAATGTCACATTTTTTGTTATATAGGTCTTGCTTTAACTGGATCTTAACCAGCCAGCAGAAAAGTTTAATGACAAAGTATAAAAAGTAAAGTCATATTAATATGCTGAGCTGTAAAACGCTCAAGTCAACAGCTTCTGATACTGCCAGTTCAGCTGATAGCTGAATGTCAGTCTTTGTATTTGGCTTAGAGTTCATCACCTGGTTTGCAACAAAGACTCTTCACCTCCGGCTTAGATCCTTTGCATCCTTCGCTTTCTGTCACAGACTCTTCAGTGTCCGTCACAGACCCATTGGCTGATGGATAGAGACTTGCACGGAGCACTGCAGTGAGCTTTAGACCTTGAATTCTTCAGTCTAGGGTGTACAGATGCACTCTGCATGCTCCCTCACTTGACTCTGAGGCTGACTGTTGTAAACCAGTCTTGTAATTTCTTATACATTGTATATTGTGTGTTAACATCTGTTCCTTATATTGTTTCTGTTTCTCTAAGTAAAACTCTGACCAACACAACTGGGAAAGCTGGGCATGGTGGTGCATACCTATTATTCCAGCACTTGGGAGGCTGAGGGAGGAGGATCAGTGTGAGTTCAAGACCAGCCTGGGCTGCAAAAGGGAGCTCAAGGCCAGTCTGAACTTCACAGCAAGACCCTGTCTGAAAAAGACATTAAAAAAAAAAAAAAAAAAAATTACAACTGGAGAGGCTAAAAGCAGAAGGATCATGAGTCTGAGTTGTATAGTAAGACTGTGTAATAACCAAATACTTAAAAAAAGCAAAATATTATAGTTAAAATCAATAAAAAGAAGTTTTATATTACTAAGTACTATAACTAAAATTGAAAACTCTTAAACAATGAACACTGATTTAACACTGCCTTTGGGTACAGCAGTACCACACTGTTTTGGGGACTTGTGAACCAAAGGGAAGATAAACCACCAACATATTCTTGCATACACTCTACCACCCATAGGACTGAACTCTGAGCAGTGTTCTTTCTCTATACTCACTTCTGGATGATTCCTTGACATCAGAGGTTTATACTTCTTTCATAGGTCACAGACTTACACACTGATATTTCCACTCAAGATTTTATCTTTTTTTTTTTTGTACCAAGGATTGAACTCAGGACCTAATGCTTGCCAGGCAGGCACTTATGCCACTGTTATTTCCCTGGCTCTCATATATTCTTCTAAGTTTTAAGAACAGTCATTCAAGAACTTACCAACCCATCGGTCCCATTGTTTCTGCTCTAGTTTTCCCACGTTTTGCCTCTTTTAACAGTTCTTCTATCGCTTTCCTGTGTGGAAAAGGGAAGAAATTTGAAAGCAGTCACTACACCAAAGTCTGAAAATTTATTCATTCTACCATATATAGTCTTGGGAAAAGAAATGGCTTGTGAAGTATGATCACTGTGACAAAAAGTTTTTAAATGGCTGATAGGTTTTTTTTTTTTAAATTAAATTTATTTATTTTTTAAAATTTAATATTTTTATTATTTAAATTTAACAATGGTTATATTACATATTTTCATAATCAGGTCAGTTTAGATTAATACATATAGGTATATAAGATTGATCAAACAATTAAACATTAACCTTTTTAAATCAACATCCCTTTTTTTTTCTTTTTCTTTTCCCCTTTCTTTTTTTTTTTAAATGTTTTTATTTATTATTTTTATTCTTGTTTCAGAACCTTTGTTTATTCACTCATTTTTATGGCCGTCTCAGCCCACCCCAAGGTCAGGGCTGGCGCAGCATGTGGTGCCGGGGATCAAACCGTAGTCCCTGAAGCCGCCCAAGCTTCCCCAAGCAGGGGCTTTAGACCACTGAGCCATCCCGCTGGGCCCCATCCCCTTTCTTTTTTTTTTTTTTTGAAAGTTGACATATTGCATATTGTCCTCACAATCATTCTACCGAGTACAGTGTTTTGGCATGACCCACCTCCTTATTGATGT
>PVJA010020975.1:0-13808 GCA_004027025.1 Myocastor coypus | reverse complement strand
ACTAGAAAAAATATTTATGACAATTAGATTATATATTCTTAATATAAGAACTCTAATATTTTTCTTATTATTCTGAAAAATAACCAAAAGACAACAATAGCTAGGTAGACATATATAGGAGCGTGTGTGTATCTACACTTATGTTTAAAATGTTCAAACACTATTATTTACAGAGATGTTAGTCCAACAATGATAAATATTTCTGGTTCTCAGTTAGTGAAGGAGAGAAATGGGTACTCTACTATAGGGACTGAGATTCAGAAAACATTCCTGGAGGAGTCAACATGATAAAGTCCTTTAAGAATAGTATCTACCTGTTACCTAAAAATTGTACTTTATCCTCAGAAAATATTCAAAGAAGTATGCAAAAACTATTATAAGGACACTCATTAAAAAACTCACTAACAATTAAAGAAAACAGAAAACTTAAATGTTTGGTAATAAGTCAGGCATAGTAGTACACTTAGGAGGCTGAGGCAAGAGCATCACCGAGAACTTGAGACCATCCTGGACTATAACGTGAGCTCAAGGCCAGCCTGAACTGCATAGCAAGACCTTGTCTCAAAAAGACAGAAAAAAAAAAAAAAAGTTTGGTAATAAAAGACTGGTTAAATAAATCTGGCATATCCATATAACTGGAAGACTAGGCAGTCATTAAAAACACAGGCAAAGGAATACTTAGTGACAGAAAGACATTCATAACATATGGAGTATACAAAGGTACTAATAAAACAATGTGAATGAGGTAATCCTATTCTGAACTTATTTATAGCATAATTGCCTGGAAGACATTGGAAGGATATTATCAAGATAATAACACTGAGTTCTGGGGCAATGCTTTTTTTTTTTTTTTTTTTAACTTGTGTCTGAATTTTCTATTTTTTTAAAAATAGGAAATAGGCTATTTGTACAACTTTTTAAAAGAGGTTCAGGAAATACACTTGTCACAACATTCTGAGACTTGACTGTATGTAAGATATTGTGTAAAGTGCTGTATGGATAGTGACACAGGAAGATGATCATTCCTAAATTGAATATGATACATAAATAATAAGCTTAAAAATAGAAGTGTAGTTCAAAAACAGAACTACAAATATAATTTCAATGTATTGAAACTGGGTGATTTATATAGGTTCTATATTAAAACATTTAGCTATACTATCATTGTATTACTCTATGCTATCTGCAAAATTCTTGAATGATACTAACATTTTATTTTACATTACAAATAAAATGTTTAGGGTTGCTCAAATACCTCAGTGAATTAAAGCACCAGCAAGCAGGTGCAGGGGGTGGAGGTTTGATCCCAGGGCCTGCCATGCTGGCAGCTGAGATGGCAATTGAGACTGGGTGTGGTAGCAACGCCTATAATGCCAGCTCTTGGGAGGCTATAAACAGAGGGATCACTACAAATACAATCTAGTAGTGAGACCGTGAATACCCTGTAGACCCTTCCCTAAAATAAAATTTTACAAAAGTTTAGTTATCAAAGTGAAGGATGTATACAGCTTAAAATGATGAATATTTAAAAGACTTAATAAAGTATTCTATTTTTGTCCTTTCCTACTCATCAAAAAAATTACAACTTTTAAATCTGTTTCTCTTGTATTTTCCTCCATATTTGTAATTTATGCTTTCAAACTGTTTTGCTGCCCTTTTAACTTTGTCTTTGTATAACTGATATATTTTCATAAACTGCTATTAAAGAAGTTAGTATATTTTAATAGATCTTTAAAAAATGCCTTTTCACTTAGGAAGCTGAGGCAAGAGAAATAGAACTTTGAGCCCAACCATGGCAACTTAGGTTCTGTTTCAACAAAAAGAAAGCGGGGCCAGGGATGCCACAGAGTACAAAGGCCCTGTCTCCCCATGTATACCTTCTTACCTCCTGGACCCTTGACTCACTCAGTAAGATCTTACTTCACAGCCTAGCATCAGGCTATCACAACGAGATAAGTGCATCTGATTACACAAAGCCCCCTCTTTCCAATACTCTACAACAATACTGATAATACTGATATGCTCTAGCAACTCTGTCTAATAAAGTACTTCATGAAAAATTTATCTATCTCTGTAACAGAGAGCTCTGTTCACCCTTACATGAGTTTAAAAAAAAGAGTATAAACATTCCAAACATACTTCTCTTTTTCCCATAAATGAATGCAGTAGTTTTTAAATAAAAGCAGATCATCAGTCACGTTTAGCTCCATCCTTATATTCTCAGTACAACAATGACATGGTTATAAGTCACCAGGAAGAAATTTGTTTAGAGAGTTCCCCAATTATAAGCAAAACATGTATTAATTACAAAGAAATAAAATATTTTTCCATAAAGACTGTGTTCAAATATTTGCCTGACTTTATTGAGTATAAAAGCTTCTCTGAGTTGGAATACAGCTGAAATGAAGTACAAAAAATAATTGTCATGAAGGAATCTTGCAGAAACCTTGAAGGCATGCTCTGGAATCTTTCAAGAGCTATGAAGTTTGACTCTGATTCTTCTGCATTTTAGATTCCACTTAAAACAATCTCAAGCACTGTTGTTAATTTTACCTGACATGATTAAGGATTTTTAAAAATATATAAATACAATCAGAGAAAATAATATATAAAAAATGCCTAAAGTGAAATGAATTTACCCTGGATGGAAAATTATAAAAAGGCTAGGTACTATTGGGGAATAGGCCTTCAGCAAGTTCTCTCATTAGTAAACAGGGCTCAGCTACAAATCACAGCAGACATACACATGACTCCAATCTTATGGTTGTGATGCACAGAAATTAGTGTGGTATGTGTAGTTAGTGTGGTATGGTTCACAATATTGATGTAGAACTTTAAGTTTATAAAATCCTACTCTATTGAAGATGGTAACAATAGTCCTCACTACCAGTTTACAGATGAGGAAAGTGACATTCAGAGACAATGACTACCTTGCCCAAAGTAACACTGCTGATGATCAGGAAGGGGGAGGTACTCACTCTGAATGCTATATATTCTCTGATCTTAGTATGGTATTGAAATCTCCTCTATAGATACTTGTATATCAAATTATAAAAGGAAAAAGAGCAGGAAAGAGAGAGCATGTGTACGTGTGCAGATCTGCCACTGGTTCTGCATTTATTCAAAGGGGAGTTGGGGACAGGTTCTACTGGAGAGGCAGAAGAAATCAGGATTGCTTGTATTTTGTCCTAAAAACATTGCACATTGACTACTTTCCACCCAAAATTCTGCATAAACTTCCTCTACAGAGTTTTTCTCCTAAACAAATAGCAATTTCTTGTAACCTTGTATATGGACCTTGAAACATCACCATCTTAAAATTAAGGAGTATCAGTCAAGTAGTTTTTCCACTGCCATAGCCTCAGATATTGCCTCTGGAATTCTTGCTAATGAATTCTTGAGTAAAGAAACTTTAAGTCTAATTTCTATTGCATTACCACAAAGCCTACAAGCTTACATTATCAAAGGTTATGAAACATCAACTTGCTCAAAACAAGATCATTTTTAGCTGGGCGTGGTGGCTCACGCCTGTAATCCCAGCGCTCGGGAGGCTGAGGCAGGGATTGGTGTGAGTTCGAGACCAGCCTGGGCTACAAAAGTGAGCTCAAGGTCAGCCTCAACTGCATAGCGAAACCCTGTCTCAAAAAGACAAAAAACAAAAACAAAACAAAACAAAAAAAACCAAGATCATTTTTAATTAAATGATAAAACATATATAAACTACTGTTAAAATATTGGGGGAGCAAATGGTAGAATATATAAGAACTAAATACATATGGAACATAGACAATTAAAAAATTAGACAAATTCTTGTCACACTGATTTTTTTTACTTTAAATATTCTTAGAAGTTTCTTTTTTTTTATTTTTTTTTTTAGAAGTTTCTATAAAACAAATTAATTATATTGGAACATAAAGTTCTAAGGAATGAAGACTAGAGGAGCTGGGTCATTAAGTATAGAGTTTTCTGGACACACGCACAAACTATACTCAATTTTCAACGATCCTTTTGTGTATTATCCTAGCTGAGCTTCCTCAGGTTTATCTATTCATTCCATCAGCCAGCTGGTACATGTTTAAGGAATGTAAACTGATCCCATAGTAGCTTATTAAAACGCAAGTGGTAAGGCAAATCTGGTGCAAAATCATTAAAACCTAAAGTTAAACAAATTAGTTTGGAAGTATCTAGGTCTGTGTTGCTTTTTACATAAACCAACTGTTACGGTTTGTGTCTAGTACATGCAGTGATGAAGTGGAGGGTTTCTACAGTTTGTGCTTAATTCATGATCCAATGCTAGGACTATGGGTGAGAGTATTACTGGGATTATGTGTATGAGTGCTACACCACGACTGGTATAGTCTGAATACAATATAAGCAAGGGAGAAAGGTTTGCAAGCTGTTGTCTCTGTTCCTGTCTTTTTGCTCTTGATGTTTTACTGTTTTCCACTGCCATGAGTTGCTGCCCTCTGTCATGTGCCATTCTGCCTTGGAGCCAGCTGATTATAGACTGAAACCTCCACAAACTGTGAGCTCAAATAAACTTTTCCTTCCTTAATTCTAGGTGTTCAGTATTTTTGCTCCAGCAACAAGAGAAAAGTAACTGAGATACCAACTGAGTGTGGTGAGATAACTATGTCAGTCTACACAGAAAGAGTAACAAGAAATTAATATAACTAAAAAGGAGTACCAGAAAATGAAAGGCAGAATAACAAAGAACACAGAAATCTGAGTTTTCCTTTCCCTTTTGCCTTCCTTCCTTCCTTCCTTCCTTCCTTCCTTCCTTCCTTCCTCCCTCCCTCCCTTCCTTTCCTTCTTTTGTCCCTCTCTCCCTCCCTCCTCCCCTCCCTCCCTCCTTTCCTTCTTACCTCCTTCTCTTTCTCTCATTCTTTCTTTGTAACCCAAGATGGTCTTGAACTATTGGCAAATCTCTGACTTCAGCCTCCTGGGAACCACTACACCAGGCTAAAGTGAGTTTAAAGTAATAAAACCAGAGAAGCTAAATTTCAAAAATGAGAGACAGAAAATGAGAAAAAGTCAGATGGCCTTCTGATATATATAACTTGCAACACAGTAAACAAGAATGCAAAGCTGAATATCAGAAGCTTTTCTCATTTTGTGTCTCCCTCCCTCTTTAATAAGTCACTTTTCTCAGCTAACTGTAAAGTAAGGTGCCCATGACAATATGGACAGAAAGACAGGCTTAAATAAGGGATGTTTGCAAACATGCATGAGTTGGTGCCAAAAGAACAACTTAGAAAACTGTCAAAACCCAGTGAAAAGTCCTCCAGAAGCCCTGCCCACTGTCAATGCTGATGACAACCCATCTATTATGAGGACTTTTTTTTTTTTGCTGGCTCACCCTACTTTAGGGGTGGGTCGGGGGATTGAACCGCCATCCCCTGTGCCTGACTGGGATTGCCAGCACAAGCGCTTAAACTACTGAGCTAACCCGAAAGCCCCCCTCAACCCATCCACCATGGAGTCTTCCACATGTACTAATAGTCAAGTACTGGATAGAATGGAAGAGAAATTTTACTCCTGTACCCTAAATTTCTTCCCATACTGTAGTAATACAACTTGGAGAGAAAACTGGAATAAACTGCTGATCTTCAGTAAGGATTTCATCTCAGATCATAGAAGATTCTGAATGAAACATGTGGGAACATGACTGATCATTGCTAGACATCTGCAAGGAGCTGCCTATTTGATCATACTGAGCCAGTAGTAACTAGTGCTTTGGTAATTGTGTGGATCTGTAGAAACCATAGCACAAAGGTTGAGCTACATATGACTTACTATTTTGATTACAAAGATATAAAAGTTCAGGCTATCATTTGATTTCAGTAAAACATTCACATGCCAGCGGTCACATGCCAGCGGTCACCTACAAGTTGCAAAGAAAAGTAAGAAAAATTGAACTCTAGCAAATGTTTCTGAGTATAAGGTAAGATTCAATAGGAGCACTGGGCTCATTTGGGAAGTGAATTATTTATAGATATAAGATGGAGGCACTATAAATAGTTCTGCAAATAATGCAAAATGTTGCTAAACTACATCACTTATTCTGTAAGTACTATGATTTTCATGTTGAGTAAGGTTTTTCCCTAAAAATGTTATTGGAGACTTCTAGCAAATAAACACTTGTACATGTACAGTACTCTAAAAATACAGGGAGAACAACCTGCTGGGGGGCAGATGTCCCTCTCTCAAACAGGAGCTTTCTTTCAGCTAATAAAATCTATTCTGCTAAATAAATAAATAAATAAATAAATAAATAAATAAATAAAAATACTGATAGAATACGGAGTGCCAATAATTTTTATATTCCAATGAAAAGAGAGTTCTAGGAAAAGATGCTTGACTTTTGAAAATATTTATGCTAACATAAGATCCAAGAGTGATGGAGGTATGTGAGTTTAAGAACTTTTGACTTCATTCCCACACAGAGCAAAAAAGAAAAGAAAAGAAAACAAATCCAGTGTTTTAGGCAATGGCGGCAAAATCAGAAAAAGGATAACAGGTAGGCCAAGGTGGAGGAAATAGGTCAGTGAAAGTGTGCCCTAGAAGGTGTATCTTGTCCTCAGCCTCTTCCTTATTGTCTCTACTTCCAGTCTTCCATAGATGAACAGCTTTGTTCCATTCCATGTTTGCTCCACAATGTGCCTTACCACAGACTCAGAAACTATGAGTCTGATCACAAACTAAAGGCTCTGAAACTGTGAGCCATATATAACCTTTCCTTTTTAAAGTTGATCTGGGTAGGTATTATTGTCACTGTGATAGAATGTTAACATAGGTGGGGGTTCTGGATGTGAGTAGGACATGATAAAAATACAGTTTTAAAAATGAGAACAGAACTCAAACGCAACATTAGTAAGAAGTAACCCAATTTAAAAAACAGGCAAGAGAACAGAATAGACATTTCTCATGAAAAAAAACACACAAATGACCCACAGGTATATGAAAAAAATGCTCAAAATCACTGATCACCAAAAATGTGAATTAAAGCCAAAATGTGGTATTACTTTATACCCATTAGAATCTCTACTAACTTTTTTTTTTTTTTCTATTTGTATATTTGGTACAGGGCTCTACCACACATCTCGACTTATAATGATCCTCCTGTTTTCAGGTGCCCCCCCCCCCAGCACTTGGACTATAGGCGTGTGCCACCATGCCTGGACTTTGTTGCTGGCCTGGTGTCCCTGGGGTGTAGAGCTAAGTGTGGCATGCATGACTGGGGATCCATCCCTGGTCCCTGCACTTGAAAGAAGCAGGAAGTTAGTCTGAAGAATACTACCAAAAAGCTAAAAGATATGTGTTGGCAAGGATATGGAAAAAAAATGAATACTGCTTATGGTTAGTGGGAATGTAAGTTGGTATCATTTCGGAAAACAGTATAGATGTTCCTCAAAAAATTCAAATTAGAACCATATGATTCAACAGTTCCACTACTAGGCATATACAAAAGGAAATGAAATCAAATTGTTGAAGAGATGTCTACATTCTCATGTTTACTGAAGAATTTTTTGTAATAGTCAAGATACGAAGTCCATCAATGGAGAAATGAATAAAGAAAATGCATGTGTACATACATTGTATATGTATAATATGTATAGATATACATATACACACAACAAAATGCTTTTCAACCTTGAAAAAAGGAAATCTTGTCACTTGGACAATACAGATGAACACTTAACATTGTATTAAGTGAAATAAATCATGCTCAGGAAGACAAATACCGAATGAACTCAATGTGGAAATTTTTTAGTTTAGTTTAGTGAACTCAGAGGCTGAGAGTAGAATAGGAGAATAGTGCTATGGTAAGGGGTTGGGGGTCCTGTGGAAAAAGTATATATTTCAGGTAGAAAGAGTAAGCTTAAGAGAATAATTGTATGGCACAATGATTATGGTGAACATCAACAGTATTACATTCTTGAAAATTGCTAGCAGATTTTAAGTGTTCTCACTGTAAAAGAGTATATGAAGCGATACATACATTAACTAGCTTGATTTAACTATTCCACAATGTCTATATAACTCAAAAAACATGGTACATGTGATAAATATATGCAATTTTGTCCACCAAAATAAAAAATAAATTTAAAATAGCATATGTGTATCTAGAATAGGAGGGGTAAGACAAGGAAGGCGAAGAAGAAAAAAGAAGAAAAGAATGATAATGTGTCCCTGAGCAAGTAGATGTGATAAGAGAACTGAATAATTATAGGTTCTATGTTGAGCAGTGTCCTGCAGTGGCTAAATCTGGACAGAAGCTCATCAATTCATATCCTTAGTATCATCAAATATTAGGACATACTAGGAAAGAGTATATGACCAAACAGCTGGACTTCTTCCTGCCAGATTGAGGAGTCTGATTCTTCAGAGCTGTTTGAAAACCCCAGAGAAGATGCATATTTAGAAATCAATACTAACTATCAATCTGAGAAAATTACCTTTGTTTAGCTTCTAAAATCATTCTCTTGTTTCATATAATTGGTACAGGTACTTATTAAGTTCTTACGTAAATAATGTAATGACTAGTTTTTAGGTTTTATTATAGGACGAATAAATGTGTGGTGGGAAATTGCTCATAAGTTATGACGAAAAGCAATTTTTACTAAAAATAATTTGTGGGGCAGTGGCAGTAAGGGTGCTTGGGAAATAATAAACTTTAAAACCCATAAATTATATAATACCAGAGACAACATTTATTTGATATGTCAATTGTTAGGTTTAAAAATACATGTAGAGGGCCAATGAGATGGTTCAGTCGTCTAAAGCACCTGCTTAGGCAAGCTTAGGCAATCACAGGGACCGCAGATCTATCCACAGCATCACATGCTGCACTAGCCCCACCCTCAGGGCAGTCTGAGCTGGTCATAATATTAAAAAAAAAAAAAAAAAATGTAGAGCCAGTTAGTTTAGCACAAGGACTGAGGTTTGATTCCCAGAACCACATACCATGCTTGCCCCGCCCCTGGGGCAGGCTGAGATGACAATTGAGACTATGTGTGATGGCACCTGGCTATGAGTCCAGCACTTAGGAGGCTGAAAACAGGAGGATCACAAGTCTGAGCTTTGTAGTGAGAATTGTACCAAATACACTAAATAATAGTAATAGTAATAATAATAATAATAATAATAATAATAATAATAATAATAATACATATGCACCCTACCGAAGTGCTTGTTGGGAGAAATAAATCCAAACAGAGAGTATAAGGTCAACATAACTATTGAGCTCTTTTACTTAGTAAAAAGCATTTTGTTTTCTCTTCAAAGTACAGATGCTTTGAAGAACAAAAGAAACTGGAAAAGAAAAAAGGATTTAAAGTCTAGAGAGATGAGTGTGGAATGGAGCCAATATCTAAGCAAAGGAAAGCTAGTTTGGCAGCTGTGAGGATTTAACCTTTCAATGCCCAGTGATCCATTTGTGGAAGACCCATAACCATGGAACACAATTATGTTCTCTTCAAATTTTTATTCCTTGAAGTTTTCCAGGTAATATATGAATTTCATGAAAAAATGTTTTAATCATTGGCATAAGTGGGTTAATAAAGGACAAGTAAATATGGCAGAAGGTTGCAGACACATAAAATGAAACTCAAAATTCTTCCCAAGTAGTTGTTTAAAACACCAACATAAAAAAATCACAAAAATTGTTCAAAAGAAAATATAATAATGTAGTCTGTACAGTTTGCCTCCACAGCCTTATTTAATGAGAGCAGAAGTTTGGCTCACAGTCTTTTGATAAACATACCACATACCAGGAAAACTATCTCGCTGAAAGCTTGGTCCACAAACCATTTTCTTAATCTTAAAAGAGCTTTATTTTATACAAATGATCTTTAACTCTCTGCAGACTGTCCTAAACAATGCTCCAGATGGATCTCAACCCTGAAAATAGCCTATTCAGCAAAGTCAGCCTGCTGGAGTTGCTTCCTTTAATCATGCAAAGACTGCAGGAGTCAGCTAGAAAACAAGACACACAATGCTTGTAGACTTCAAGGTCTGAATCAGCAAATGATTATAAATTTTATGTTAAGCTAAAAGCCCCAAAGAATGGGGGGGGGGGGAAATGAAGATGAAAGTTCCAGCATACATAGGATATTCTAATCATTTTATTTTCTTTAGAAATTGTTTACATTTTAAGATTATTTAATTTGCAGTACATAATATTCCCCATGTGAAGATGCCACATGTATGCAACATAATACAATTCTTTGTTCATCCCTTATCCTCTTCTTCCTGCCCCATCCAACTCTTGGTCCCCTATTTACTATCTTTTATTTTGCGCTTTATTTACATCTTGGGTTTCTCATATATAAGAAAAGCCATGTTGTTATGGTTTGTGTCTAGTTGCCCTCCGAAAGTTTCATGCAATTACGGGGCAGGGACTTCTATAGATTGAGGCTTGATTCATGAGTCATTGGGATTATGTGTTTTAGTACTCCTGGGATTATGGGTATGGTCTGAGACAGATATCCTGAGGCAGAGAGCCTGAATCTAACACAAGAGAGACAGAGAAACAGACTCTCTCTGCTGCCCTGGCTGGTTGTTGCCTGTCACCATTTTGTTACTGTCCCGTTGCCATGAACTGGATGCTCTCTGCCCTGTTCTACTCAGCCATGGGCCAGCCGAATATGGACTGAAACCTCCAGGAACTGTGAGCTAAATAAACCTTTCCTTCCTTCATTTTGGGTGTTGGATATTTGTCCCAGAAATGAGAGAACAATAACCAAGATACATATGATATTTAGCTTGTGTCTGATTTATTTCACTTAATATGGTCTTCAAGTGCATCCATTTTCCTACGAATGAATCAAGTTTATCCTTTTACATGGCACAGTAGCATTCTATTGTGTATAAACACTGATTTTACTCATTCATCTATTAACAAACATATTTGCTTTTTCCAAGATTTGGTTATTATGAGTTATGCTGCTATAAACACGGTCATACATGTATCAACTGTAATATGATGACTTTTAACTCTTTTAGGAAGATACTGAGAAGAACGGTTGGGCCAAATAAATTTGTTTTCAATTTTGAAAAATTTCCATACTGATTTTCATAATGGTTGCAATAATGTATACTCACAGCAACATTTTAATTTGCATTCCTCTAATGCCAGAGATGTTGAAAATATTTCATGTATTTAAAGGCAATTTATACTTCTTCCAATAAGTGTCTATATATTTGAGCTGCCCATTTTAATTGAATCCTTTATTTTTGGCAGTCCGTTTTGTTTCATATTCTAGATACTTAGTCCTCTGTCTAAGGAGTAACTGGCAATATTTTTTTTCTATTTCCTTTGCTGTGCAGAAGTTTTTATTTTTATTTTTTATATTTATTTATTTATTTATTTATTTATTTATTTATTTATTTATTTATTTATGTCTTTTTGAGACAGGGTCTCGCTATGAAGTTCAGGCTGGCTGGCCTTGAGCTCACTTTTGTAGCCCAGGCTGGTCTCGAACTCGCACCGATCCTCCTGCCTCAGCCTCCCAAGCGCTGGGATTACAGGCATGTGCCACCACACCCAGCTTTTTGTGCAGAAGTTTTTAAACTGGTTATCTCGTTAGTTGAATCTTGATGCTATTTCTTATGTAACTAGGACTCTGCCCAGAAAGTCCTTATCTACATTTACATCTCTAAGAGTTCATCTATCATATCTTCCAGCATATTATGTGTTTCTATTATAATATTTAGATCTTCAATCTACAGTGATTTTAATTTAGCATATGGTGAGGGATATGAGTCTAGATTCAGTCTTCCGTGTACAGATAACCAGTTTTCCTAGCACCATTTATTAAAGAGGCTGTATTTCCTCCAATGAAAGTTTTTGCTCCCTCTGTCAAAGATCAAGTAGCTGAATGTGCCGGGAAGTGTTTCTGCATCCTACATTCTGTTCCACTGATTCACATGTCTTTTTGTTGCTTGTTTGTTTTTTGGTCAATACCATGCTGTTTTCATTTCTATAGCCTTGTTCGTATAACTTCAAGTACAAGACTGTGATAACTCCTGCTTTGCTCTTGTCACCAATGATTGTTTTTGCTATTCTGGTCTTTTCTGGTACCACATGAATTTCACAACTGTTTTCTCTAATCCGTGAAAAGTGTTACTAGTCTTTTGATTGGAATTGTATTGAGTCTGTATATCACTTTTGGAAATAGGTGTTTCTAGAAATGGGATATCTTTTCATTTTCTGATGTTTTCACTGATCTTTTTTAAAAAAACTATATTGTAATGGCACAGTTTAGATATGCATAATGATCACATTCATCATAAAGGATTTGTACTGGACATGATATAATTTGCTTTTCTCCTGTTTCCCTACCCTTTCTTCCCTTCCTCTTACAAAACTTTGTTTCCATAAAAAAAAAAAATCCTTAGCTGCAGGTGACCATACAGGGCGGGCCACCTCTTTGGGTCCCAGTGCTGAACCAAACCCTTAAATGGGTGTGTGTCTGATCTGTGGGGTGTGCAGAGTGCAGCACCAGGGCTCAGACAGGGTAGCAGCACTCAGGAGGCTGAGGTAGGAGAATTCCTATGAGTTCTAGGCCAGCCTGAACTGCAGAGAGATTCTGTCTTAAATCAACAACAAAGAATATTTATTAAACCCTGCTACCAAGAAAAAAAAATTTAAAAGGCCCAGTGGTACACAAGAACAAAGGAGGAAGACAAGGCTATACTCTATGGTTACCAGCATGAATTCATTATCTATCCTGGCACTTCAGTGCCAAGCAGTCTGATGTTAAGAGTGCAAGAGATGACAAAGAGTTACAACAACTGAAAGTATAGGAGGTTCTAGAGCAAGGGTGGTTTCCTTTTGTTATGTGGAATTCCAGACCTGGTCTTACTTGACTACTAGGCATTTTCTGTCTCTTACACTAGGTATCTACAGTGCTTTGAGAGAGATGGTAATTTCTTCTAAGAAACTGGCAGGAAGAGATATTTTAAAAAGTACAGTTATAAGGGCTGGTTAAATAGCTCAGATTAAAGCATCTGCAAGCAGATGCAAGGGCCTGGGGTTTGATCCCCCAGCCTGCCATGTCATCCCTGTCCTTGGGGCATGCTGAGAGGTCAATTGAGACTGGGAGTGGTGGCATATGCCTGTAATATCCTGTATACCCTTACCTAAAAATACAAAAATAAAAAAAATAAATAAAAAGTACAATTATAAGATAACTTTTTCTATATTAAGAATTAACTACAACAACATATTTCTGAAAATAATTAAAACTAATCAGATGCAGGGGATGGGAGTTATATCTGCAGCCTGCTACCAGCCCCGTCCCTAGGGGCAAGCTGAGCTGTCTTGATTGAGACTGGGTATGGTAGCACATGCCTATAATCTCAGTGCTTGGGAGGCTGAAAACAGAAGAAAAACTAGGAGTCCAATCTGTGTAGTGAAACTGTGCAGACCCTGTACTAAATACATTAAAAAAAAAAAAAAAAACTAATAAGCAATTAAAATAAAAAAACCAACAAATTCTTACCCATTCAATCCAGCTATCCCCCTACTGGAGGGCTACGGAGATAGCTCAGGAGAGTAAGTACTTGCCTGGCAAGTGCAAGGGCCTGAGTTCAATCACTAGCTCCAGAGGGAGTGGGGGGGTATCAACTATCTCTCAATGGGAACATCATATCATACCTATGTTCATAGCAGCACAATTTGAATCCTGGAAACAACTAAAATACCCATCATCTGAAGAATGGCTGAAAAAGACGTGGTATTTTTATAAAATAGAATATTACTCAACTATAAGGAATGATAAACTAGAAGACTTAATGTATAA